>JAGFPH010002485.1:27751-38066 GCA_018207615.1 Philaenus spumarius | reverse complement strand
TGAAACAACTCCCAATATGGGGGTTGGCGTGCGAAGCACGCAATGCACTGTGCATCAGCCATTTCTCAAAGTGTCAAGCTCACATGTGCGTCCTTAGCAGTGAACGTGTTAAACGGAAATGAACCGGGTACTGATGTTTTTAGTCAGGTTAGTAGCGGTTAGCTCCAGTGCCAGTATTCGTGCCGGTATGTATAATATTGCTGATATTTTTTTTTATTTTGTGAAATAAATTATGTTTCTGATTTGGGTTTTGTTTAGGAGGAGGGCATGTTCTTCTTAACCTTTGTTATAATTTCTGTTAAATCATAAATTTAACAATTTAATTCAGCATTGAGGGTTGGATTAAATCTACACCTTTATTAAAAATAATTAATAAACTTAAAATTTTGTAGGCCTACTCGTTTGACTAAAAGTTTCGCCTTGACCGTTCGGTTCGCGATCAACCTAACCCTAGCAATTGTGTTTTTTTAAATTGCGTTTCATGCTTTTTCTGTTTGTGTTGTGACTCATGAGTGTTTTTGCAACCTTATTTAATGATATTCCCCATGATCTGAAGTTGAGCACTTAGGATACCCAAAACCATGTAATCACCCAGTGATACGTTGGATTGGATATAAGACAACTAATTAACCTGTATTATGTATAATTTTACGTTAAATGTAATAAATACTAGAAAGCCTTAAAACTCCGATATTCATTTTGAAACTCCCGGTATAAACATTTATCGTGAAACTAAAAAAAATAAGAACTTGCAGGAACATAAAACTTCAGAATGAATATCAGTCAGCTATCAGTTCAAACAAACAAGCAATAGCCGAGTGAAACAGGCGTAAGCCGTGTTAAGAACACTTGCGATAGTAGACTCATTTGCTCTGACGACAGAACACAGTCCGATAAGGTGTCACAGACATTGCTTTTATTTTGTCTCAACGCACTCAAAGAACAACGCTCTGTACTCAACTGGAAGTTTTGTGAACTATGGAATCATCTAAGCTGTAATATATGTGAGTTTAAGGGAAATAAAACTAGTAATAAGGGTGTAACCAAAAGGAGGGGTTTTGCAAAGTTCAGATGATTTTAGGCAAACTTAAGATAATATTTTAAAGTAATAAACATAGAAATCCAAAGGGAGAATGCAGGCAGCTCTATTTTTTATTAACAGTAATCACTGCTTAACAGTTTTATAAAGATAAAAGATAAAAATATTAGAATGCTGACGTTAGGCCTATAAAATAAAGGTGATGGTCATAAGATTACAGCCTCGCATCAAGGCGTCGAACATAAAAAACATGTTTCTAAGCCTCGATCAAGGCCCAAAACATAAGTAACGCGATTGCGATCGATGGAAATAACATGGCGTGAGGTGACATCAGAACAAAAACCGGCAAGGAGAGGGAAACGTTACCAAGAGGATCGGCTTCAGACGTTGAACTGTAGAGACGTGTTGCGGGCGGTATCCACAAATTGGTGCAGTACTGCGGTTATTATGGACGAAATACTTTAAAATTAGTTTTAAAGCGTACTAGACAACTGTGTGCGCACGTGTATGTAAAATTGTAAGAGTTAGAGCCATTTGTAAATCAGTGGAGCAGCGACGTGGTCCTAAAACAATGGCGGTTGTATAACAAGACGTTCTGTTAGATCAGACAATGTGTATTTAAGTGAGGCGAACAGTGGTAATCCAAAGTGAAGTCGAACAATGACAGTGTAGGCTGAGTATAAACAATGCATTAGTCTCTTTTTCTGGTCTTGCAAAATATTAATTGACATAAATTCAAATTTCTTTTTAGTTTAAAATAGTGCACTATTAATCAGTTTGACAAAAAGTATGTAAGTAAGATTAAAATTAGTTTCAGTCTGCATTCTAAAAGGTTTTGTATATTATTAAATTGTTTGTATGTTAGAACTTAGATTATTTGGAATGAGTGAATGAATGATTGCGGTGTACTTTCAGTTATGGTTTGCCAAGTTAATTTTGTTTTGTTGTGTAAATTGATAAACTTTGAGATGGAGGAGTAAATGTTAATGCCAACTATTTTGTTTCGTTAATTTAAATCCTTTTCCTTGCTGGCAAAGTACTTCGAGGTAAAATGAACCTGGAAATAAGAAAAGTAGATTCGGTGTAAATTTAAGTTAGAAATAAGAGGGCGTGTTTTTTTTATTTTGGCAGTTTATTTTATAACAATGCGGTACTAACGGACAGACTGCGGGATGACAAAACGGACAGTTCGAACATATCGCTTCTCTTACGTTTTTATAAGAAAACGGAGTCGTAACGCAACGGAAGGAAAAAACCGGATGGTGTAAACCTACACTAAGGCAAGGTCAAGAGCATTTGTAGCGTCTACGTGTGATATGAGCACATTTTGAACGTTCACCTCCTCCTAGCCGATTAACGCTGTATGAACTGACACTAACAGATGACCCCGCACTTAACTAGTCAATAAGTTGATATTATTCATGAAATTCACCTATTCCGAATCCCCACTAAAACGAACAGTGTTCGGTCCCAATTAGTTTGGAATATCGAGACTCTACTGTATAGTTGCCTCAAAACGTAGAGAGACACCCCTCAGGTAGAACGGACAGTCCTAATCACCTATTAACAAACAATGCTTTTGTTAGAAGCGGTCAACCGGGGGACTGCCGGCATCGACTAATATTACAAGAAATTCTGTGTTACACTATAATTTACAAACAATTGATACATTATCGAATGACGGCTCATTTTTTTCGTCTTGCTTAGACGAATAAAACACAATTTGAATCACAGTTCTACAACGTACCGTTACCGAAATAACAGTTGTCGCTTAACTTATTTAAATATTACCGAGTGATACTGAAAAACCCGTTATCTATGAGTCATGTTGTTGGTAAATGCCTGCCCTGTCTTCAACCATTAGTCCAGTCAAATTGTGTTTTTCACAGGAAAGTTTTGGGGTAGTTTTGGTTTTTTCCATTTTATATGTTTTTTTGGGGTGCTGAATCCGAATCTGAGGTTTGCCTACAAAATTTTGTGACACAACATTGAAAAAAATGCAAAAAAAAGGTTAAAAAATCCCTTTTTTGAACGGGTTTTCTCTTATAACTCGAAAACTATCAACTTTTCATAAATAACCTTCCTATTCAAAATGAAAGAACATAAAATTTCCTACAAATTTTACGGTTTATGTTTTTTTTCTCCGACGAACCATTAAGTGCTAATTGAAAATTGTCATATTTCGGCTGTCACCGAAAAAACCCACTTTTTCACTCCAAAACCCAAACTTATTATTAGCTTATTATTTTCTCCTACTCTTAAGTTGAATACAATGTAGACTGGTTTTAAATGTTCTGCCATCTCCAGTAATAAAAAAACATTAGTTAAAATAATTAAAAAAAATAATATACCACGTTTTAAAAACAAACTAAAAAGTACACAAAAATTTCTCCAACCCCCATTACAGATTTATAAGCCATACAGATGCCTAGCCCCTTACAGATTGTTTTGAATATTTGTAATTGTAAATTTTTAATAGCTATGAAAATACTTGTAAGATTGTAAACGAAAAAGTGGGACGCTTGCAATAGATAATTGATTCAGCACCCCAAAAAACATATAAAATGGAAGAAATCTAAACTACCCCAAAACATTCCCGCGGGGGTCTCTTTTGAGCACAAATTGACTGTATTAATAGTTCAGTTTGTTTGTTGCTTTTCGCCCGTGGTGTGATGGCGAAAATCTGCATCTGGAGGAAGTTTTTAACAGCCAACAACCATATCAAATCAACTGTCCCAATCAAATATTCGGAACAGCTAATTTGATATGATTTGCATATATACCATGATATTGCATATCATATACCAACAAAATACCTACAACATGACTTATAGATAACTGGTTTTTCAGTATCACTCGGCAATATTTAAATAAGTTAAGCGACAACTGTTATTTCGGTAACGGTACGTCGTAGAACTGTGATTCAAATGGTTTTTATTCGTTTAAGTAAGACGAAAAAAATGAGCCGTCATTCGATAATGTATCAATTGTTTGCAAATTATAGTGTAACACAGAATTTCTTGTAATATTAGTCGATGCCGGCAGTCCCCCGGTTGACCGCTTCTAACAAAGGCATTGTTTGTTAATAGGTGATTAGGGCTGTCCGTTCTACCTGAGGGGTGTCTCTCTACGTTAGAGGCAACTATACAAAAGTGTTCTGATACTTTCTGAATATAATTATGAGTAGGACTATATATTAAGAGTATAATGTGTTTTATATACAAATTTTCAAAACCTAATTTTGCTTCAATTGTATTCATTTATAATGCAGTACTATTAGTCTACAATAAATACATGCTTTCATAAAAAACAATTATATTTTTGATCACATTCGGCAGTTCTTAGCGATAGCCAAAGTCATCAACGATCCTGCTCAGTTCTCATATTTTACGGTTTAAGCAGTTGCGTTTATAGCCATTTTTTCTTCATCTCGCTTCATTAAAATTGCTACTTCTACGGTCCTTTTATTATAACGACTAGACCATTCGTAAGAAATGGAGTAGTAAAAACCAAATCAAAATTTATTCAATGGATTATTCCAAAGACAATCACCTAAACTGCGTTTAAAAGTAACCTTCTATCTCTAATATTAAAGCAACACAAAAATTATTAAGAGATTTGAGGAAAACAAAAAGAATGTCACATTTATACAAATTTTATTGTAAATTCATATAGAGAAAACAAGTATTATTTATATATTAGTGAAAACAAGTAATTAAGATTTAAAGTATACACAATTAGGTTAAAATTATTTTAAAAGAATTAAATAAAAAATTAACAATATTAAAAAACATTTATTATGATGAATACAGCAATGATTAAAAATACAAAACATTTTACACAAATACTAAATAACCTTAAACAGATGAGGCGGTTCGGTTCGTCTTGTATCTTCCATCGCTTCAATGTTGTCAAATTCAAATCATATACGTTTCACTTCAAAGCCTAAATTTATATAAAGCAGGCCGCAACGGCTTCAAGGTAAACCTAAATAAACCTTACGTTTTAGCCGAACAATCGGTATACAGAAATAAGGATCTAAACGACAAGCCTTTGAAAGGCCAGTCGTTCCGACATGGCGTACTCACCTCTGATCGGCACGCGCTTGGTCGGAGCACCCTTGGGTGGGATGGGTTCCTCATTTTTTTGAGTTTGATGCCACGGCATGTCAATCAGCTTCTTTTCCTAAACATATACTTTCATTTGAGCATTTCAACTGATACCATGCAACAGACACAAGTACAATGTAGTTAAAATTAATACGCAATTCAAACAACTTAGGCTACATTACTTACACTGGCCTAAACCTCAGTCTCGCACCTCTTCATTTTCAGTTCGCAACTTTGGCAAAACTGTGTAAACCTTTTCACTCGACATTACAGCTTTAGTAACTTGGTTCTTTAAAACTCGTAGGTTATTGTCCTACAAGTCGATCATGTTTCATGACATTAACATGTTTAAATCCATTGTTTACATGAATAATGAATAACTTATTATTGAAAGATTCCCAATACAATCTCATTTCAACACCTAGATTTTTTCAGTTTATAAGAAATATTTTCTCCTGTACAGTAAATAAAGCTTAGCTTTGTACTGCATAATGTAGGCCTTGTATTGACATTGTTTGTATTAGTAAAACTGCACAGCTGTCAACTAATATCGTGATGAAGGCCTGCAAAAGACCACACCTGTACGAAATGAGCCACTCGAATTCAATGGTAATTTGAATGAGTTGCCTTAATCGGTAGTTCTCAATTTAGGGTTGAGCTCTGTGCATTCAACACTCAAGGTCTACTCTTGTACAAGTTTCTTAATCAATTTTAGTTTAGTTTAGCATGGCAGCCATCTTGTACTGTCCACAAGCAAGGGTAATATTTGGAAATTAAATAACTTTTCTAGGCAGTAAAGTTGTTTCTTTTTTAGCCTGTAATTATAAGTGTATTTATTTGAAGCTACTGCTTCATTACGAGAATTACAGTGATTAGCACTCGAAGTGTTGTTTTTTGGCCGACAGGCTAACTTCTTACAACATACGCGACCTCAGTTGGTGGCACGATGTCTCTTACACGTTTGAACAGCAAATTTCAACAGCATCGGGAAGACAAGGACTGGCTAGCATTGATGGTCGGTTGCTATTCAATTTTTTAAGTTCCTTCTATTAACGGTTGTCTCCCACAGCAGATACCAATACGGTGAGTTCTTTGTTCCCTGCCCTATGCACATATCGAATACAAAATGGTGAATCTGCTGAGTTGAAACGATGGAGGTATTCCTGTGTTAATGTGCCTTGTCCTGCAAGAGACAAACATTTGCACCAGTAGGCCATCTTTTTGTATATCAGCAGGTCATTTGGTTTAATTATTTTAAAAAGTGATCTGACAGTTGTGATTTTGCTCAATTTGTTGATACACTCTTTGTTGTCTTTACTTCTTGCCATCCTTGTGTTGCGATCTGTTTCGGATGCCACTTTGTAACCTGATACGGCATAATGTCCATCAGAGGTGTACAATTTTTGTTTCGGCACATTCTTTTAGTAACTCATGAACGGATTGATTAAATTTGTGGTGTAAAGAAAATGGTTCGGAAGATAGAGAGGCAAGATTTAAACATCCTAGGTGTACACTCAATAAAAAGCTTCTGTGGAAATCAAACAAATAGTGCAAACAATTTTGAATATATACAGGCCAGGTTATACATTCACAGGTAGAAACTAAGTATATTTTAAAGTGAAAATGAAATTATCCTAAGAAAAACATTTCCACAGCTAAATCCTAAATCATTAGGCCTATGAGGAACAGCTGTTCCTTAAATAAAATACATACAAAATACAAATAAACTTACCACTGTTTCGGTTTTATGTTCAGAACTGTGGAGGTGATTTAGATATTCCTTCGCCGTTTTAGGAAATACATTACAAACTCGACACCAGTGCATTTCTGGATCGTAATGGACGTAGTTAAAAACGGCTTTGTCCGTTACTTCCGATGTACTCGGCGCAGAAGTCGGTGCGGTATCTCTAGGTTGCGGAGGTATCTCGAGAGGTATTTTCTGTATAGGCTCGTTACCGACTCCTGGTGGCGGAGGGTTGTCTAACGATTTCGCTATAGATTTTTTCTGAGCCGTAGATTGAGATTGGGGCGAACTCTGAAAAAACAATGAATTTACGGTCAAACGGAAGGTTATTGATTGGCTAAAACTATGCTAAGTACCATTGGCCTACAAAGTGTTTCAACTAACATATGTTACTAAATACTTCAATAGAAAGAAATGTCAATATAATCAACTCCTATAGAAGCGAGTGTGTGTCTGTACGTGCGTACATACGTATGTATATAAGTAAAATATAATATACTTAAACGTAATACTTAAACAAACCCAGAGTAGATTTTAGTTTGGGGCTATGTTTAAAACATAAATCATTATAATTTCTTGTGAAGTTGATTTTTTTTTAAATATGAATATGAGTTATAGAACTAATGTGTATGCTATAATACGTTATAATTATAATACATGCTTTGAGGTTATAAACTGTATATAAATACAACCTGTTATCATCAATATATTCGTTCTGTAAATTTAAAGAAGAGATACCTATTCGTTTAACTTCGGAAACATTCATACATCTTTGTATAACATAATAAACATATTCGATTATTAATTTCTTCACTATAATATTAATAACTTCTAAATCATCTAATCTATCAATATGAAATGAAAAGTATTTAAAAGATAATATTTGTACCTTTCTTCAAATATATAATAATCTATATAAATCAAATTTTTTAACAAATAGGCCTACAGTTTTATAATCCTTATAATTGTACACATTTACCGAGTTAAAAACCCCCTTTACTTGCTACAAAAGTCACCTAGCTGCGATTGTCTGTTGTACAATTTCACATTTATTAAAACACACTTATAATTTGCCATAATAAGTTTAGAGTTAACAGAGGGCACCACTGGATTACAAATAATGTATACGCATAATGAATGCTCGGTTTCCCAATGAGTGGATTTGTAGGGGAGGTCTTATTCCTTTCCCAAATAGAAGAACTAAAAATTTATTCACTATGTACCTATGTAATTGCACCTAAGGATTACTAGTTACAATTAGTTTGTTAATTTAGCAATGTCAAAACATAACGTACTCAATTTCCAATTATTTTTTAATAATTTATTGTACGTTTAGCCATTTGATTTTTAATTTTGGTAGTTACATCTACTTATATAAAGCTAGACGGTAAAACTGATTCACTGAATTAACTATGAGGCATACCTAACTCGACCCCATACCTGAATTAAAGCTCTCGACGAGAAACCTTTAGAAAAATTGCCAAAAGTTAACATTTTTAATTTTGAAAGCACCTTTTGGGCGGGAACAATTTTTTTCAATTTAAAATTTTTCCACTTTGAGCGCGTTTTGTAAGAAAACGGTAAGAGATAGCAAAAAATGTTAATTACAAAAGTTGTAAAAAATTTAATTTCAAACTAACGATTTTCCGTCAAATTCAAGATCGAATCATCCATTTAGCCACTATTCAGAAAGGAGGCTCCGCCCAATGTCTTTCTTTTTATATAAAGCTAGGAAGGTTCACTGATTCATTCACTGACATAAATTATGAGGCACTTCCCATAATCGTACCCCCCTCGACCTCAAACTTGAATTGAAGCTCTCGACGAGAAACCTTTAAAAAAATTCCCAGAAATTAGCATTTTTGAGTTTTGAAGGCACTTATCAGGCGACAATTTAAAAAAATTTTCCACTTTGAGCGCGTTTTGTAAGAAAACGGTAAGAGATAGTAAAAAATGTTAAATACAAAAGTTGTAGAAAATTAAATTTCAAACTAACGGTTTTCCATCAGATTAAAGATCTGGTTAGCCGCTATTCACCCGAAAAGGAGCTCCAGCTAACAAGACTTCAAATTTCCCATGTTAATCTTATGGAGATAATGTTTAATGAGTTTGAGTCAGCTGCCAAATAAAACAGCTGATTTATGCTCGGTCACCCAGGTACAAACAAGCGAAAGATTAGCGAGAGCCTTCAGCGAGTTTTCCAACTGCGAGCAAAGCGAAGCAGCCATCTGAGGCGGGGTTGGGACGCGAGCTTCCCCTAGTTTAAAATAATCTTAATAATCCAATAATGTCAATTGGAAAGAAATTCTATCAAAGGACTGTAACATACGCAACTCCGTGAAGGCATTGCATATGTTCGCGGATTTTTTTATTTTCATTTATGTAACCCTGTAAAGTTACAGGACGCAATTTTTCATAAACATGTGATAAATTTCCTTCTCTGAACAAATTGTCTATTTTTTCAATTATTGGAGAGCAGAAATTGTGTTTACAAGCAGAGAGCAAGCTCTATTTTACGAGGGCTATCCAGAAAGTAGATTACGTTTTCGTCTGTGCCCGCAAGGGGCGGGGCTAGCGCGGCCATCTTGGTGTCAGTGCTTTACGCCGCTCAGTCGGCATCTAGCCGTGCTAGTGAGAGGTTCGTGCTGTACTCCGTCGAGTTACTGTGACAGTTTGAAATGTCTGCCTTAATTGAAAATGCCGCGAACTGTGAGGTGCGTGCAGTAATAAGGTTTCTGACTGCAAAAAAACTGTAAACCGATAGAAATCTATCGGCAGCTTTGTGAAGTATATGGGGACAATATTATCACTGAAGGTGGAGTGCGTCAGTGGGTCATAAAGTTTAAAAATGGCCGAACTAATGTTCACGATGAAGAGCGAAGTGGAAGACCCAGCATAGTGACTGCCGAACTTGTCCAAAAAGTCGATGCCGAAGTCCGTGAAAACCAAAGATTCACAATAACGGAACTCTCTATGAGTTTTCCACAAATTTCGCGAAGTTTGTTGCACGAAATCATCACCGAAAAGCTTGGTTACCACAAGTTTTGTGCAAGATGGATACCAAAAATCTTGACTGAGATCCACAAAAATCAGCGAATGACTGCAGCGCTAACGTTTTTGGACGCTTACGATAAAGATGGCGACTCATTACTCGATCGCATCGTTACTGGTGACGAAACATGGGTTAAACATGTGAACTGCGAGACGAAATTGCAGTCAATGCAGTGGGGCCACACAAATTCCCAAGAAAAACCCAAGAAATGCATCCAAACTACGTCGGCAAGGAAGGTGATGGCGACTGTTTTTTGAGACAGGAAAGGTGTAATTTTTGTGGATTTCCTGGAAAGAGGCTCTACAATAAACTCTCAAAGGTATTGCCAAACTCTGCAAAACCTCAGAAGAGCAATACAAAACAAGCGCAGG
>JAGFPH010002485.1:1020-13987 GCA_018207615.1 Philaenus spumarius | reverse complement strand
GAACAGTGTTTACAATAATTAATCCAAAATCCATGGTATGTACAAAAGTACATTTAATCTCATAAACTTCCATGCTCTCGGGTTTAATTTATGAATGATCTGTCTTTATCATTTTGTGTAAAATAAGTTTTCACTTGTCTCTTTTCTTGAATAATTTATGATAATAAACGTCCAGGCATAGGCGTAACCAAGAGGGGTTTTGAGGGTTATAAACCCCACATTGTAAAAAATATTTCGCACTTTGTTTACATTAAAATACGCTCTTAAGAGCAACTTGTTTTCAACACCTATGCAAATGTCAAGCTGCAATAAATTATCAACATATTGCTGACATTAATTTTGGTCGAATTGGGTACTGGTACTTTATTTGATATACGATGCAGTATGGTGTATGGCCTGGAACACACACGGAGTTTTCTCTCGCCACCGATTATTTGCCGTCACCGTTATATCAACAGTGGTGCGAAGGAGAGTATACACATTGGTCGGAAAAATAAACGATCGGTTTATTTACCGCTGACGGTAGCTGTGCAGCCGCTCGCTGCCACTACAATCGACGGGTTTTCCAGCATCACCGCCGAAACAGTGGCGAATGTGACCAAATGCACGCCAAATATTCTTATTTTAGAATTTTGTTCGTAAAATACTATCCTTCAGCCGCGTATGTAGTTGTCAAATCAAGAAACATAGAATAGAAAGCTCCAAAATCTTCCCTTCTTTATTTATTGATTGAATGAACCCAAATAAGTATATTTTTTTGCTTCCTTTGTTTCCTTTTTTTATGAGTTTCTCTCTGCTCATATCAATAAAACATTAAAAGAAATAATATATTACATAATACACTTAGTGATTGATGAACTAGACACTTCAGTTTAATGAATCCCAATGAGGCATTTAGATAGTTTCGGAAATTTTATGAGCGGTGACGGTAACTAATCCGCAGCTGACAAAAAACGCCGTGTGTGTTCCAAGCCTAAGGGGTTAGAGGCAGCACACGGAAAGATTTGGCGAGGGATGAGTCATGGTTGCTATTCTAAAATAGACCTGAATCACAATTGGAAGTGGAAAATGGAAGTAGAAGTGGAAAAATGAGAAGCCTAAAAAGTATTATTCTTCATCTTAACTGAACAAAATTTTTCATACCACCCTCCGGTTGTTGTAACCCCCGGAGAGAGTGTATCAGGTGGAGAGTATTTTGAAGGCCAATAAAGGTATTTCTAATGTACATTCTGTTTTTATCACACCATTCACCGAACTTTTTAGATAGACCTCGTAAATCGCGTTTGTGTAATAAAAAAGCTGAAGATTCTCTATGTTAAATCCCACAAGTGATTTTTGGTTTGTTAATTTGGTCACGTTATATTTGTTTTAGATTGTTTATAATTGATTTCCCGCGATCAGTGAAGTGTCTAATTTCATTATGTATAAAGGAAAAAGTGAAATTTACTGTAATTCAATTAAAACCTGTGGTCACTACAACATCCACTAGAACCTTCTCAGGCATCTTGGACATTATGGATGCAGTAGGGTGAGGAGGTGTTACGGGAGACATTACATGAAACTGGTAACTTCACAATATTCATTAACATCTCTATGTAAAGAAATATTTGAAGTTAGAAGAAGTTGTGTTAACCTATTGATCTGTGAACAGCCGAAACGATTTCACTTATTTTAGACATGTGGTACTTTGACCCTTAATTTGCTTCATTTTCAGTAATTAGTAACAAACGATTTTGCTTTTTGCTTAACACCTTTAGTTTATAACAGACTAATAGAGGTAGGGAAGTTATGTAGAGCACAGAAGCCAAACGACAACACACTGCGTAATTGTTTTCCAACACTTTTACTGATCATGCCAAGCGGTTCTTCAAATATTGTTTAAAAGACCAGTACTTACTTGTTGAGCGAAATTAGGCGGTGGGTAGCTGAAGCTATTGTTAGAATAGCCGGGAAATTGTCCAAATACGGGTGGTGGATATCCGGGAGCACCAAATACCGGAACGTTTGTCGCTCCTGATGGAGGGATGTAACCGGCCTTAAAACAAACAAAATAACTGTGTTAAAAGAGTTTGAATAAAATTATAACCTACAATTAATAGACCACCATACAAACGTGAAACACCCACATTTGTTAAAGAGTTAACACAGCAAGAAACATGAAACTATTGATCAGCCAAAATTATCTATGCCTATTTCATTTATCTAAGCTCATAATATATTAACAACTACATATTAATAGTATATTTATAATATTAATATATATATACCTTGTTTCCGTCTTACAACTTATTTTGTTTAGTATAATACTACACGCGTTTCAGGAACACGTTACCATCTTCAGGTTTTATAAATTACACAAACCGTAATAAAAAAGGGATGATTTAATTACTTTTAGTGACAAAGTTATAAATATACCTGAAAATGAAATTTATTGAAACACGCATTGCCATATTTATAAAACCTGAAGATGGGAACGTGTTCCTGAAACGTGCATAGTATTATAATACACAAAGTAAGTTGCAAGACGGAAACAAGGTATATATATTATAAATATACTATATTTAGTTGTTAAACTATTGCAACTGGAGACATAAAAATGAATCATATATATTGTTTTAATTAAGTCAAGTATTTAAAATTGAAGCATCTAGTCAAACTGCTACACATAATTTCAAATGGCTTGACATGACAAGACAAAATTTTAAAATGATGTGAATAATTTGCGATACCTTTTGCGCAAGCATTCCCTCGCTGCAACGTTTTTGTTTCTGTTGTATTGAACGCATTTCAAGAAGTTAATGAACTTAGGAAGAAAGTCGACGCAATGTTTAGGTTAGAACTGCCATTTTTGTTAGGAGGGTGAAAAATAATATATAGTTATATCAGTTTTCTTGCCATTTCAAAATATTTAACACTAACTACATGCTCCACTTGAAAAAGTTTAGGCTTACTTACATTTTTACTTAGTTAAATTAAATAGCCGCAGATGAACATCAAAAATTTTATAAATGCATTGGAACAAGCTGCCACAATCACTCCCGTAACTTGCCGATAATTGTTTTTCATCTGATACGTCATCTTATTGTTTAATTTAGAAGTTCATCTTATCTTTAATGTTTATTTTCTCAATTAAAAATTGTATTAATTTCCGATTTTAAATTATTATTATTTTTTAACTATTTTCCTTAGAAATCTTATTTTTCCCCGACCTTAACCAAAATTCCTTGACTTTTCCGGGTTTTCCCGGTTGCTAGCCGCTCTGTTAGAAGACTATTATACAGAATGGGCTTAAAAAAAGCCCTTAAGTTAAGTACAATAAAATTAAAATACCCATATGTTCTGGTTTTTATTAAGTGAGCCGAAAGACAATGATTGCTTTTATTCTAAATTTCAGTTTATTAAAATATTAATTTTAAAATTCAAGCAAAATTGCTCTAAAATCCTATAGGTGTACAAGTTGTTTTGGAATAAATAAAACATTACTTATTTCACCTGTGTATAAGAAGGTTGATCCGAAGTCTGTGATTGCGAAGGCGGTGGCTGCGACGGACCATGTCTCTGTTGAAATTCATTAAGGGGTTTTTTCTTCCATTTAGAAGTGTCGTCAGGAGAATCAGACAAGGATATTGGCGAGTCTCTGGAATTAGTTCTCTTTCTATGGCCGTGATAATCCTTGTATCGCTTCTCGAAAGAACCGCTCGGCTGTGAAGGGGATCGATTACCGTAATCTCTACTGCTGAACTTCTTATCTCGGGTAGGACTTTGAACTCTATGACGACCTCTAAATTCCGAATCTCTGGGGTCAGTTTGATCTTTATATACTTTTGAAGCTGGTGATACGCTTCTTTGAGGAGGCGTTTTGGATCCTTCCGGAGGAAATTCAGTGTCTCGATTTGAATTTACAAATTTTGGAGAAATATTTCTACTTTTCCATTCTTGTTCGACATTTGACCTTCTCGGTGATTGATCAAATTGTTGTCGTGTACCTGAAGAGCTAGCTTTACTCATCTGATCGAAACGTGGATCTGGAGAATTATTTCTTTGTTCTTTAAATCTAGAATTTTCGTCAAAACGTGACCATGCTTTCGGAGAGTGGTCTCTACTTTTTTCAAAATCTATCTTCGGGGATATTTCTCTTTTTCTAGAGCTTTGCTCAAAATGTGCTCTCGCTCGGGGAGATTCTTGCCTAGGAGATCGTTCTCTATTTCTAAGACCGTCGTTAAAACGTGACCTCTCTGGAGAATTCGATCTGTTCCTTGGCTCCTTATCAAAGTGACCGTGACTTTCTGGACTGTCTCTGCCCCATGCACCATGTGGAGATTCATTCGTGCCTTCATGACTTTGATCATATCGTTGGTACGAAGTTTGACTTTTTTTTGTAATTTCTTGAATAAATCGCTCTCTTAAATCAGGTGAAAGATCTCTAAGCCGAGAGAGCATTCCGGGTGAGAGCTCTCTCTCTAAAAACTCTTCCTTCGAACTCATTTCACTTTTGGGAGGTGTTTTGCTTCTCTCAACCGAAAGTCTGCCTGTAGAAAGGCTGGTGCGTACATCCCACCGACCACGTTTCTCTTCTGGAACACGTTCCGCTGACTCTTCTCGAGTTCTTTTATCATTTTCAATAATAACCCTCCTTACTTCAGGAGAAATGGGCCTTTTACCTTCGATGCCAAGTTGAACATTCAATTGATCAAATAATGACATCAGATCCGCTTCATGAGAAAAACGTTGGCCTTCTGGTCCAGGCCTTTCATCTTGAGTAGAACTACTTATTTCAATGGATTTCCCTTCTTTTGAAACATATCTCTTGTTTTCATCGTGTCTAGTGTTGCTGTACTCTTCTCTTCTAGAGCCGCTATGGGTCTGCCTTCTAGTAAAATGATGATCGTCTCTTTCATTAGTACGGTTGGTTCTAGATTCCCGTCTGTGTTCGTCATATCTTGATCTTGAGTCAAATCGGTCCCTTCCTCGACCTCCTCTTCCACCTCTCTCGGGGATAAATTTCCTAAAGTTACTGCCTCTAGCACCACGAGATACCCTCCCACCTCTTCCTCTCGGGACAAATGAAGTTTTTCCTCTCCAGGATTTCTTCTTTCTACCGCGTCCGTCCAAATAACCCCTCACTTCCAAATCGTCTCCATCATTGTTTTCTCCTTCAGAATTATTTTCTTCCATACCAATGTCGAACGTATCCGCATCAACGTTTTCGGACATCATTGCCAAGCTGAGGCTATTTTGTTTGAAATAGCCTTTCTTTTTTAAATCTTTCCATTTCCCTTCTTCATCAATAAATAACTCATCTGGTAAGTCTTGTAGCTCTCTTTCGAGTTGGTTAAGAAGATTATTGGATTTCTTAGACATAATTGTCTAAATTCTATTATTCTTCTATATCAATTCTGTAAAGAAGGAAAAATACGGTAATTAACATTTATTTGTACCAAGTAAAATTTATCTGTTTTATTAGCCCAATGCCAACAAACATTTATACATAAAATAATTGTGTACTGTGTTTATTTATTGTTGTTGATTTCTAATGTCAAAATACATTCTTTACATTAATTTGCTTCATTATTAAATAAAATTTGAACATTATGTTCAAGGATGTAAAAATACCCAGGTTTTTATGAATCGGGGTAAATACCCAAAACATAAATACCTGGGTAGGCCTACTTTAGAATTTTAATGAAAAAACCCATCTCGGAATAAGTTAAACCTTGGGAAATGTACGCAAACTAATTTTTCAGAGTTGTTACAACAATAGAAAGTTATTAAAATTAAAAGAAATTAGAATTATCACTTAGCCCTTAGGTTAAAAGACTAGGAAATAAAAAAAAATAGGTTTAGCCTACTCTGAAAAATTCAGAAAAAAATATTTAAGAGTGAACATACACATATTGAATTTCTCTTTATATCCTTATGAACGTTATTAATTGGGCAGGCACAACCTGGGTAAAAATTAATTGAACTTAATTTCAACTCTTTAATTGAAAAAAGAAGGTAAAAGAAAGGTGAGATTGTGTTGGCAAAAAGCTAGGTAGGGAGGTGTAGGTTAGGTTAGGACATCTTCATTAGCCTATACTACTCAAACTTTCTGTCATGCATTTTGATTAATTAGAGGAAGATTCATAAACGTCATCTACTCTTTATTTTGTTATTTTTGACATACGCCACACATACTTAAATTAAAATTAATTATTATTACGAAAGTAGGAAGCACAATCCCCTCCAACATTTTTGTACAAAATAAATCATATCTAGAGAACGGTTTGACTGATTGGTTTCAAAACTGTCCAATCGCAACTTGGGTTTACAGAAAGCTTCGTCATTCAAATTGTATAGTAGTGAAATCTGATTGCAAGACATCTTTAGATAGATCAAATCTTGGCGAATCCCATGGTACCTTTACATTTTTGATCAAAATATTCCTGCAGATGGTCTGGGACGTTGAATAAGTGTTGGAAATAACAGTACAATTGTATTCAAATCCACGCGTGGAATCAGGTTTACAGAAATCTACAATTTTAAAACAACGATTACATATGTAAATATACGTCTTAAAAAGAAATTGTAAATGCAAAAATCAAAGTTTGAAACATTACCTTTCCAATGGTATTTGTCTTTTTGAGATTGGAAGATTTTTAGTGGTTCAAATATTCAATACAATCACGCGTTACGTTTCGTGCGATCTGCCGGTTCCAGGGTTAATAGATTTTTTACAATTTCTACAGGCAGCTATATTACATAAATACTGTGTATATATTTATTAAATACACTATATCTATGTGTAGCTGTACAAATTGGAAACTAAGCCGTGAAGACATGAGTAGCAATATAATTGGATCATTTCTTTAGCAAGTTATTAACTAAGTGCAAATTTTATGTTTAGGTAGATATTTTTGTTTTTTTGCATTTTGTCTAGTAGGCTATATATTTATATAGGCCTACATATATGGCGTAAGTTTACTATTCGACCCTAGCCTAATATTTTTACAGACGACGTTATTTTACATTCTACTGTTAAATGTTGAATACTTACAGGTGTAAACATACTGTGACTAAATACTATATAGCCTACTATAGGTTAGAACCTTTTAGGTTTTTTTTATATTAATATTCTTGCATTTCTGTTGCCATAGGTTAGCCTCGGGTCGAATAGTAAACTTGCGCCATATATATATCTAACATAATACACCATATGTGTAGGCCTAGGCCTAAAGCTTTAAAAAAATTTGAAACCACATACAATTTAAGGACTTCAAACATAGTATTTTAACGCATAGGTTGTTCCGGTAATTTTAATTGTGTCCTTTTACTGTGTTATGTAAAAACGTGATATATAAATTGAAATGCAACTTATGCTGTGAGGTTTGTAAGTATATTTTCAAGGTTTTGTTTAGGCAATTATTTGTTCCATTAAATTTTATTGAATTATATTTGCTGTTTACATTGATTTAATAATATAATTAGGCCTACTCAATATTATTACATTCTAGACCCGTATTTTGTCGCTCTAGCACCTCTGCCGCAATATGGCGAGCAGGTGTAATGTAAATTTAACCTGAAAAATAAAGCCTAACCCTTTCCGACTTGAATTCACAATCCAGCCAGTTAGATCTACAATGTGCTTAGGTTGGCAAACCTTATTTTATGATTTGTGTAAAATCTTCATGTATATTTTTTGCATGCGATGAGGTAAGATTATTTTTAAATTCCATTAAATTTATTAACACCGGATGTAAATCGGACGCGTTCTTGAATCAAGTCTAACATAAGAAACTGGCAACTTTTTTCTTGAAATACGGCCAGTGTCCTAAGTAAACTTTAGCCCACATTGTAGGCTACTAATTAAGATCTATGTCAAACTCTGAAAGTAATAGGCTTGGTGAGGAGGCGTGTTGTAAATTTCACCCGCAATATGGCGAGGAGGCGTGTTGTAAATTTTACCCCATTTATCTTGACACTTCTTGTAAACTTAACCCCTACAAAAATTAGAAATTGGTACTAGGAACTAGATAAAAACTAGCGTTATAAGGCTATCACAAAGATAATTAAAACACAGATGTGTGGTACTAACCTTCTCCTTCTATGGTTGGAAGTAAAACAATAGTATATTTTACTAGCTTCCAAAAATTCATTCTAACAACCTAAATATAGGCAAATCACAGATTTACAAAGCTCAAGAAAGTTACTCATCAAGAAGTTTTCATTTACAATAATTTCAATTTTACTCGGAAATTCAATGATTTATACTCTCTAGTCTCACAGTAAAAATTAGAAATCTATCTCCTTTCTGTAACATTCGCCTATACTCAAGCAAAGCAACCATTCACAATTCACATAGACATTTCACTTCTTCGTTTTCGTTGGATGAAAAGTAATGCGCCGGGTGCGGGGTGCGATTACGGGACGATACAATCGAAACATCCAATTTGTACAAGCGTTTACAATCGAATGGTTATTTCTTAGTACATAGTTGTGTAAAAATATGAAGAATTTTTAAAAAGGTATTCACAATCATATTATAGAATACGTAATATAAAATTATTATGCAGTATGATCGATTGTTGAATATGGCGCGAATGTGACAAGTTCTATTAGAAATTTCTAACTTCAAGTTCTTTTGCTAATTTTTTTTGTTTCTAATAAAGAATATTTTTGGATTACAGTAAATAATAACACATCTAAACACAATAGGTGTTAATAATTTTATTGTCATATAAAAACTACGAACTGTAAAAAACTGTTCATACAGTTCAATATATAAAATGTTATGTATAAAATTAATGCAATATACAGTTAAGACTTAAAATTAAATGTATATTCAGAGTTGTCCAAAAACGAAGCAAATTGAGCGGTCATTCTAGTTATCGAATTTTTAAGCATAGAAATAAGTAACAAAACTATATGCAACTTACTAGAATTGCTTATAGATTATTATTATCATTTTTCTGTTAGCGCCATCTCTTTACATGCCTATTTCACAGACAGACACAATTGACACAAACATAATATTAGCTGTGGACAACCAGTGGGCCAGTGGTAGAGTTAGGGGCAGCCCAGTTGGCGGAACGCTCTACTACTCATTTCGCCTGCCAATTGCGTACTGTCCTGCATGAAGACATTGTTTCACAACCACTGTCTGACTATTCTTATAAAATTCATTTACGATATCTATTCATACCTAATTTATATTTACCCATGAATAGTTTAGTCAACAGCAATTATATTTACACATGAATAGTTTAGTCAACAACAATTATATTTACACATGAATAGTTTAGTCAACAACAATTATATTTACATAGTACAATTTTAAAATTAGAAACTGAAAGATAAGGAATGAGAAATGCTTTTAGTACCTAATGAAGTTTGTTTCCGCAAAAGGGTACTGTAGTAGTTGCCTTCCTGCTGGCACCACCAACTGGGCTGCCTATTACTCTACAATTCGTAGTACAATCGGTGTGACCACTAGTTTACATGGCTAATAGCGGCCAAACGGTTGACAGGACTGTTGCAGGGTCCGAACACCGGTCGTCAACTTGTTGTACAACCGATCCTTCACGGCTAATAGATCCAATTAGCCCACCGTCAACCGGTGATACAATTAGTTGTACCACTGGTTGTCCATGGCCTTAAGCTTAAAGTAAATGGACCAGCTTCTCCAGTCCTGCCAAAAATAAAATAAAGTAGGCTAATCTAAGGTCTACAGCCAACTTTCGCGCTCCTAGTCAACCCATTCATAGTTTGTGAGCCCATTAAAAGCGGTTTATTTTAAGAGAATGAGTTTGAAACCAATAAACAAACACTCATCCTCAAAATGTTCCTTTCTATGTACATGATTGGAGGGCTCAGCCCCTGCTTGCTTCCCTTACCAACCCCACCAGCTACACATAGCGAAGCCAATGCGGATTATTGCATAAGCCTACTCTGATATTTACGATTGATATCCTGGAAACGACAAGTGAGAAGTGACCTATATATAGCTTCGAGCAACCCTAATAATTTAAATTGCAACATGTGTTGTAATTTCACCATTAATATTTAAAATATCATTTCAAACAAATTTTGATATTACCAACTTAAGGAAACAATATAATATTGCACGTAACACCAGATGTTTGAATTATAATACAGTGAGCCTTTTGTTTGCTTTTACCTAAAAAAAACTGATAGTTGTGGAAGAATAATTACCTGATTCTAAATTTGTCAAATAAATTTAGTTCATTGTAGTAGGCCTAAATGCTGTTCAGTTTTTGATCCAAATCAGCTGTTTTACATTTTTGTAAAGTACACTTTTTCTTTAGAATGGTCCATCTGTGTGTTGAGGTACTGAAGAAATTAAAAAGTTCCTGTAGCAATAAAAAAATAATATAAAACATCCTCCTTACATAATTCTGGTGCAAAGACCCTACCTACAGTAATCAATTTAGAGATTGCGCTGAACATGATACATACTCCGCCAGAGAACTAAGTTCCTTTATATGAGCCTGAAGAATACATGCCAGACATATTGAAGTTGTTGTATGCCTTGCCTCTGAAATGTTCAAATTAAATTTCTTAGAGTCCCAGGACTATGTTGACAATTTCTTTATCTTTTTGTCCAAGATTTGGGACAAAACAAAAATAAACCTTTCAATTGGCAACATATATGAGTTCGAAATTCAGTTGGTCCACATGCGAAATGTCTGGTGAGGAATCTAATACTTTACCAAAGATTTAACTTCATCAACTTCTTTTAAAATTGTGATTTTTACTTTGTTTCCCAAGAGCAATTAATTAGTTCTTCATATGTTTAGAAAGATAAGATGTGCTTCCGGAACCTTTTGCACCTTATTCCCTTAAATGTTCGGCCATAAAAGGGTTGAATTCGACCAGAATTTGCAACTGCCCGAGGACGTTTCCGCTATCAAGTCTAAGTGTTCATTGTAATGCCACCTCTTGAACATTTACATATTTAACTGCTGCCACTACTCTTGAGTAATAGGCGATACTGAACAAGATTATACGAGTTGCATGATATACCAGGCAATGTCTTAGGGACAGTACATCCAAGCTCTGTACGGTGGACCATTTTATTACCCTGTACTATTGGTGGGAACCAAAAATAAACAAATCACGGCAGAGAACCAGCTGGAAACACAGTAAAAAACCCAGGGCAAGTAGTAGCCTCAGATCCAGGACACTATGTCTTAAATAATGAAATACAAACGATATTTTCTACTGACAGATGAGATCCAGCAAGCTACCAAAGTCCACCGTTGACATTAAAACCCAAGGCAAGTAGCAGCCTCAGATCCAGGATACTATGTCTTAACCCTTTGCGCTCGGTTGGCCAGTACTGCTGGCCATACAAAATTCTCAGTCAGCTCTGAATATTTATTGAATTAGACATCCTCACAGCTCGGATGGCCAGCCTGACTGGCCGCTTACAATACTGTTGTCAGCTCTGCTGCTAATTTGACCTTGCAGCGTCAACAGTTGAATTATTTTTCACTACAGTCTGAAATGTTGTTAGTGGGTATTTATTTCTTGTTTAACAAAATCGTGGGCTTTTAGTAAGTCTTTTATTTTGCCATACAATAAAGTAGATATATTGTTATTGGTGAGTTTTTGGTTTAGCTGTAAATATATAGTTATAATATATTAAATGAATAAAATAAACCATTGGGTCCATTGTATACATCTTATCGAACAAATTTTTTAGGTAATTTAAAATAAAATAAAATTAAGACTTGTTAACAAAAAAAACACTTAAAACCTACAATATACTAATTATCTTTTGTTGTATTAAATTACTTCAAACTTTGAAAACACTAGCCTAGACCACCGCAATGTAAAACTAAACTGCTGGTAAAAGGTTATTATGTAACAAATATTCCTACGTTTTGATACAACACAGACTAGAAAAAAAGCGGGAATTAATTAGATTTAGATTTGGACTCTAGATTTCAGCACGATCCAGACAAAATAAAACTACTAAAAATAAATTAATGCAGATGATTTGTGTGGCCAGTCCTGCTGGCCATCCAGGCGTTCAAGGGATTTTACCTTGTCCAGTACTGCTGGCCATCCGAGCTGAGAAGAACGTAACTTGCAAAAACAATTCAGACTTGATAAAGAAATGGCTGTGGCCAGCACTACTGGCCATCTGAGCCCAGAGGACTTTTATTAAAAATCCTACCAGAGTGCAAAGGGTTAAATAATGAAATACAAACTATATCTTCTGCTGACAGATGAGATCCAGCAATCAGTCCACCGTTGACATTAAAACCCAGGGCAAGTAGCAGCCTAAGATCCAGAACACTATGTCTTAACCCTCCAAAGTGCTGACTATTATATTGCTCTTTAGTGCTAAGGGTTTTTTTGGTTCCGTGCATGCTTATTAACTAAAATCATTATAAAATACTCACTAACAGTAAAGTAAGACTTATTTTACATCATTTTAATCACAATTGCATGCTCTTTACAGTAAATAGCTTTAACAGGCTTACCTTATAATTTTTATCTTTTTTTTGTTGATCAAAGTAGAAATTAAAAAAAAATTTGTGTTCTAAAACCTCTCACTCAAAATATGTAAAAAAAAGTAATGTAGAAAATCCATTGTAGCCAAAAGTTGCACAATTTTATGGTGAATGGAAATATACATAACACTACTACTTTGCAGTAAAAAAAATTTTTTTCTATAAAAAAACTCCGCACAAAAAAAAAAAATTGGCTTTCCTGCACAAAGAAGAAAAACTTACCTCTAAAGATATAAAAGTACTGTCTAGGCCCAATATTTATGGTTTTAATTTGTTATAAAGGAATAACACACACATTCTATACAGGTACAAGAAAAAAAAAGAAGAAAAAGTATTTACAGTTCAAAGTCACTATTTTCAAACGCACCTCTAATAGCACTTGAATTGCTAATTTCACTCATAATTACTTAAAAAATGAATAAACATTTACAAAAACCAATAAAAAT
>JAGFPH010002484.1:178958-196126 GCA_018207615.1 Philaenus spumarius | reverse complement strand
GACACAGGTGCTGGAAGCATCCTAACCGCTCTTAGTAACCCCGAATATATGTCGTGAGCCACTTATAAGCATATCTAGCATACACTGCAATCTAGCGGACGTTACTTGAAATGTTTGCAGTAGTTCAAAAGTAACCCCGGCAACCGAAAACAAACTGAAGCCCCGCCGAGCCTGCTATGTGTGCAGGTGCTATAACTGCAGTCCGAGCTCAGCACCACAAAGACACGATGTGGCTGTGCGCCGAATGTGATGTAAAAAAATCAGTTCCAGAATCAGGCTGTAATTTCAAGCATTTTTGGGGAAAAAATATTGAAATCGTCATAGGTCCCAGGTATTAGGTATTCTTATTTACACATAAATATAATTAAAAAAGCAACCAAAAAAACTCCAAATATGATTTAAAAAAAAGTTTTATGTAAAGAAGGTAGTTTTTTATATTGTTTATAAACATATTATAAAAAAATAACACATTTTAAGCTTTTTTTAAAAATTCACTTTTTGGGGCTCATTTGCCGTTTGATAACCCACCAGTCAAAGGGTTAAACGATGGAGCTAAATGGCAAAACTTTGATTGGCCATGTTGTTTTCAAAATTTGAACTTTAAATATCACATAAAAATACACACAACTTATTCCGTTCTTTCATTTTGTTCCTATCAAAACTGTTGTTTTGTTTTATTACCACTTTAAGGAGTACCACCGTTCCAGAACAACCAGACATGCTGTATCAGACCATAAGCCCTTGATTTGAAAATCTTCTAAAGAGAGTAACGCAAATTTTGTTCAAAATGTTGACAAATCAAATTATGTTTGTTTATTAATCATACCAGTTACAAATTTAAGTAAAAAAACATTCTAAAATTGGCATTTCTTAGTATGGTACTCTCCAAACATGGAAATATGTTTGAGCGGAAATTCATGACATTAGAATATACTGTTTTTCCTCTTTTTGGGTCTTGATGGAGCATTACCACAGACAAAACACCTTCTTTGTAGTTTCCTTGACTGCCTCTTAAGCACCTAGATCGGGCGTGGCAAGTGCCACATGTTACTTGTCGGTGTTATTTTTGCGGACTATTTCGCCCAGCCCACGTTCGACTTCCACACCTCCCAAAAATCCCTCAACTCTAGCCCAACTACATTTCCTACACAAAAAAAATAGCTTAAAAATAAAACAGAATAGAGGGAAATTCTAGAAGCCAAGTAAATTGACAATTATTTATAATCCATTTGTTTTTTTTTAGTTCTACCCAACAGATTTAAATTTAAAAAAATGGAAGGAAATTCCAGAAACCAAGAAAATGTACAACCGATCACAATCCTTTAGTTTCTTTCAATTTCTCATAGGTTACCTGACAGATTTAGCTAAAACAAAGGTGAGGGAAATTCTAGAAGCTTAGAAAATGTTCACATACCAAAGTATTAGGCTAGTCACAGACAGACAGGCTGAAAATATTTCTAAAAATAGCAAACATTTTATTAGTGTAGCTTTTAAAACTCACAGTGTGGCTCTTAAAACTTCTTCAATTTAATTTTTAGAATAATGTGCTGTAAACCAGTCATTTCCAAAACTACTGCGTGTTCTTGAAACCGAATTGTATAAATAAAATTACCCGCATTTTTATTTACAGTGTATAACTTAAAGGACAATAGAGCTAGCATCTATCAATGAAAAATGTTTACATACCAAACAAATTGGCTTTTGAACTCACCAATTCTCTTTCTAGATCTTCTAAGCGCATACCAGGAGGAGGTGTAGCAGGAGAAGGTAAAGACGCCTTACTTCTTAAATTTCTCTCCAGTTCTTCAACAGTACACATCGTCAACCGTTGTCCAGTCTAAAAAGGAGAATCATCCTGTAAGTTTTAAATAGTTACTAAAGATAATTTTAACTTACCTTATAAATCCAATTCTGTTGTTTTATTGGTCTTGGATTTTACACTTTATCCTCTTTATGAAATTCAAAATTGTTTTGAAATAATTACAAAATATATACAGTAGAATCTCACTTAACCAAAACAAAGGGGAAATAGGATAACCAAAATTTGGAAGTAACTAACAAGTACTTTTTAAAATTTTTAGGTAAAATAACTTAAGGGTCGGCTCTAGTGAAACAGAAAGCAACCTGCGACTCCCTATAGCGGCTGTAGGTTTCGCGGACATTGGTCAGTCATCCTAAATCCATTTAAAACCCGCAATTATTCAAATAGCGTTTTTGAAAAAATACCAAACTCTTGGGGACAAAATTCTTCATCCGAATGGCTTGGTAATTTTTCGCTATAATTAATAGTTACAACATCAAAAAATATTTAAAATCACCCTATAGCGGCGGTAGGTTACACGGACATTGCTCAGCCTAAATCCATTTAAAACCCACAATAGTTCAAATAGCGTATTAAAAAAAATACCAAACTCTTGGGGACGAAATTCTTCATGCGAATGGCTTGGTAGTCTTTCGCTATAATTAATACAACATAAAAAACATAAAAAAATATTAAAAATCAATGTTTTAAATTGTTAATAAATATTAAACAAAATGTTTTTCTTAGTTTTGAAAAAGCCATTTGCATGCATATTGGCCATAGCTTTAATTAAAATGACATATCGTTCATAATTATCCGACAAAAAATAAAGGAAAATTTTGGATTTTAATTTAACATTGGTGTTATGAAGTGTCAGCCAACATGGCCGACAGCTAGAGCCGACCCTTAAGCCATTATCAAATATAATCAAACGATTTTACGACACTTGGAGAACTATAAGCAACAATGAACGATCACTAATGCAAGGATGCACTAAGCGGACGACATGAAGTACCAAAACTACAAACAGATTTCAAAGATTGAAATACATGTGACCACACAATCGGCTGGATGCGCTCATGATTACTTATCCCCTTTGTCTAAAAGGTTGTTAATCTGACAGTGGCTCTCAGTTGCTGCTAGTTTTTAAATCTTAACACAAGGAAACAAAGTTATCATGAGGAAGCACACTTTGCAAATAACGTTTATAACATTAATTTTTGTACTTAAGAAATATCATTAATTTTACTGCAAAAATCGGGGGACATATTTCGATTAAGTGTGTTAAGTTAATATATGTGATTTGTTTTCATTTCTTTGCTATTAGTAATTGCAAAAAAAAATCTAATATTAATATTCTCCCGTTAATTAAATAAAATAAAATGCAAAAAGATAAAATCTATAACTACTTAATACTGAATCACTTTATCAAGAATCTTATTGGATGTAAGCTGGTATGTAACTGATATTTATGCGAATCATTTACTGTAACAATTGTATAAAATTAAATAATCATGAAAACGTTGGCCATATTAATCTTCATTCGTGGTCAGTTAAGATATTCTCAAGTAGTTGCAAGGTGTCGTTACACATACAGTTTGATTGTCATATTTTAATAAAATTTGTTTTCTCAACAAACTGCTTCGTCTAGATCCAGATATTTAGACAAAAGAGAGAGGAATAGCTCAGTAGCATTCCATCATTAGAAACCAATTTTTAAAACTGAATCGTGTTCAGTGCCTCGTGTTCTAACCTTACTACTGCCCTCCTTGCCTGACATTTTTGTCGCTGTCATTCCACTCCCCACTCTCGTATGGTTACAGGCACAAAATACAGATGTTAAGAAAAAACAGTGAATAGACTACAAAATGGTTCAGAGTAAATGTCTCTGTAGAGTCAAATCAATTGTGTGCTGTTTGAAAGCTTTTCTTAAAATTCTTAGGTAAACAAGGCTTATTAAAAAAAACGTTTAATTTATATTAACAAATGCTATCATGTTATAAAAATGACATACAATACTTAACAACACAAGGTTGGGTACAAACATTGTACATACAATAAACAAATAATTTTCTTCTGTTTACAGTAATAAAGGGGTTACTTCAGGCAAACTGTGTGCGCAAGTACTGTTGGTACACGCTAAGTGTAACCAAATATATCCCAAAAGTTTTATCAAAATGTTATTTATGACAACAACGATTGCACATTCCATATACTCAATATATCTACCTAAACATCAAATCAATAATTCCAGAATAAATAATTCATTGGTGGAAGGGAGCAATGGAAGGACGTAATAGCTCCCGAACACAGTACTGTACACTGCTTGAATGAAAAAATATTTTAATAACTTTTTAAAACAAGTTTAGATTTTAAATAACTCTAAATTAAAGCGCTCACCAAAATGACACGAGAAGTGATCTGACAGCAACATGATCGCATAATAACAGTCATGTAACATTCTTATTATTTAAAACCTATCAAACTAATTCTATTTAACATATGTCTGCGAACAAGATGGCTTCGTCGTCTTCATCTTCTTCTGGTGATGAAGATACTTTGGCACTAGTAAACCTTAAAAATATTAACAATAGTTATCGGCGAAAGAAGCGTTTTTGGGTTCATCCGTTATGGAGAAGAAATATTAATAAGAAATGTGTGTTTAGAGTTTTTAAAGAACTGAACATTTTTCCTGGAAGATTTCAGTCGTTTTACCAAACACACAGAGAAACATTTAATTTATTGGTTGAAAAAAATGCTCATATGATTTAAAAAAAAAAATACTAAATCACCTGAAGAATGTATTTTAATAACGGTAAAAGGTTTCTTTTTGCACCCTAACGCAAACCAGGAAAAATATACTGTGTAAATAAAATTGATATTGATATATAGAAAAATCTAATAATTTTAGTTAATTGGATTAATAACATGTAATTATTGATATAATTTATTTTAAAACAATATATTTTTGTTTTATTATGTGATTATTTTGTTGTTTTTGAAGTTAGATTTTTAAGATAATTTATTTGCATCGAAAACAATGGATAATAGTGTACTTATTTAAAAATGAATTATCAATAAAAGTTGTAAGTTACTTATTTATAATGTTAAATAAATTTGACGTATTCAGTATCGTACAAGCAACGCACAAGTGACAAGCAACAAAAAGAGGACCATGCTGCACTTGAATGACTGTGATATGATTGTTACGTGTCATTAACGTGTTGGATCATATCGGTGAGCACTGACATTGGTCTAACTTGAAAATGACATCATGTCACAATCATGTAACTGTCACGTCACCATCATATCATCTTGGTGAGCGCTCGGCCTAACACCACAGGTTTTTTCAAAATTTTACTTTTGGTAAGGGGATGGGATTGGTTTTTTTTTTAAATATATTTCAAGAATACTTTAAAAACTACATATTACAAAATTGCTTAGGTTAGGAAAATCACAAATTTTCCAGAACTTTGATTGTCCATTACTTTGAAACAAAGCAAGATACTAAACTCTAGTTTGTGCCATTCTGTTTCTCTTTTAATAAGCTTTTCAAAGGTGTATTACATGACCTACCTTTACATTTGAAATTGTTAACCTCCCTACCTTCAAGCCCCCAAAAATCATAGAGGTTCAGATATGTCAAAACATTTGTCCTTATGCTACACAAGATTTATACAAAGTTTTGTTAACTTATTTTCAGTAACAAAAATAATAAAGGGACTTTATGAACACTCTGTATATATAAATATGTAAAACTATAGAAAACACTTCATGAAACAATTAAATTGTGACTTTAACCCTTTGAGTGCAGTGGCCGTTTCGCCAAGTCATATGCATAAAGTGCCGGACCAAAACCAGCACTTTTGCAAGCGTCTGGGGAAAAAATCATAAAAAAAAAACTATTCAACCAATTTGGATGATTTTTTTTTATTTCGTTGGTAATAGTTTGAAGAACAAAATACATATAAAAATGTAGTTCTAAATTAATATACACACAAAATTATGTTGCATAAACAAAAATTTTTTTTTTTTTAAATTTCAAGTTTGAAGTAAAATTTGGTGTATACAGTATTTTTTTTTTTTTTTTTGCGTTATACCACAAGAAAGAACATGAAAAATACATCAAAAAACATATATAATATATTATGTTATAGTGAAATTTGCTATGATTACACAATTCAAACATAACACTGTCAGCAGTTGGCGCCAATCAGCTGTCTACGATGTCTACTTATTGTGTCACTTTGTCAAAGATATAAAAAAACCGGTATCAATCGATAGTTTGACTCATGTAGAATACCTTGAACCGAATAATCGATTACAATTATAACATAACGTATGAAATTAGTAGACGCTGTACTGTACTGGGTAGACGCTGGCACTTTATGCGCATTTTATATCGTCTACTATGTAGACGCTGCGGCACTCAAAGGGTTAAGCTTTCCTTTCGTTGCACCTATATCTTTTTGGAGCTCGCTGAAAACAGAATGAAATATTAAATGACAGATATAATGTAAAAACAGATCACCTACCTTAGCCAAAGCAGAAGATGAGGGAATACTAGAAGTATAAAATATAACAGCAATATTGTACAAATTTAACTCAAATAATCTCCGTGCTGGCAATATTCTCTTGCTGCATTCTTTGATCAAAAAATTGCATGGTTTAGTGACTATAAATTTAGATGGTAATTCCATTTGTAGCGTTTTGTTAAATAAGCAATCACTTTTAAAAATCTGCACATCACAAATGTCATAATTACATTTCTTAACCCTTTGCGCTCGTCTGGCCAGCACTGTTGGCCACATAGTTGTCCGAGTTTACCCGGCATTGTTTACGATATCGTCAGGCGCACAGCTCGGGTGGCCAGCAGTGCTTTCCACATAACTTTCCTGGCTAGGTTGGCAGCCGTGTTGACTGTTCTGTCACACCAGCTCGGAATTAATTTTAGAATGGAATTAAGTTTGCAAAGCAAAAATCTAAATTGATGATACTCTTTATCATTCAGCATAAATTTACGAACAAACAAAATTTGTATTATATGTTTTCGTTAAATATTTTTTCCCTAAAATGTTTCAGATAATATTGCAAAACCCTCCAGAAGCGCATGCCACCATAGAAAAAAACATAATCCAGAAAGAGTTGAAGAAAAATATTGTTAATGATTTTATTTTCTAAACAGGGTTATACTTTTTTTATTAATTTAAGTAATTACTGCACCCATCTACCTCCTTTTGCATCAGGTATTAAAAACATAACTGAATATAATTAGCAAACAAATACTGCAATTTTGATTTTTACATAAACAAATAAACTTGGTGCAATGAACACCATTAATTTACTGATTAAAAATATTAATAAGGTATTTTAGTTAAAATATACAGCAAAATGTCAATAAATTGCACCACAATTATCATCAATGTACAATTAATTAACAGTTTAAAGTTGATCATATATTAAAATTCTTTTTAGACAGTATGAAATAACAACTAAATATCAAACATACAAATATAGAAATGATGTGATACACAAAAGCGCAATCGTTCAACGACTAAAGAATATTAATACAGAATATTAACGACAATACATTTTATTAAATTCCCACACATTCTGTAGTCAATTACTTTGAGTAAACAAAATGGCCTCTAATGTAACTTATATCCATATTGGTTACTCTTAGGCAAACAATAACCACATCCAGGAATTTCTAATACTTAAATATTAAAAACATAATACAAAAATTTTCCTCAGATGCGGCACAAAAATAATACAAGTATAAAAAGTCCAAAAAATGTTACAACTGGAATTACTAATCGAGGTTTGAATAATAAGATTAAAAAATACATAGTAACAAAAAAAAAATATCAAACTACATCAACACATTTCTTTAAACGACTACAGCACATGTTTTCTCGGATTTAAATTTTAGGTGGCACCTAATTACTTACAATTTATAATTTATTTTTATAACTGCCAACACTTACTTTATGGTAAAGTAATAAGTTGGTGTTTGATTTGTTCAGTTAACTACTTCTTCTGTTAAAAGATATTTCGGTCACATAATTGCTCTACATAGATAGTTGTTTGGTATTCTTGTAAAAGTATGTCACCGATTTCACTGACATTATTTTCAGTTTAGGCACAAATTTGTAGGGGCGTGAAAGATATTAAAATTCTACAGATGTAAAGAGAAAGTCTCAACATTGTCTCGATCTCTTATTGACAACAATAGGATTCATTTCTCAATTGTAATGTTCTCGATTCAGCAATAACATTTTGAAATTCTAGGGTTTTATTTCCATAAACATCACATCAAATAGCAAATTATAAATATACAGAAACTTTAAAATTTGTATATTGCCTATTAAATGTAGCAATGTAGGTAGGTTTTATTAATCAATAGTCAAAATTACATACATTTAATATATATATATATATATAATAACTTTCATAAACAAGTAGCAAATGCAAAGAAGATTAATTTATTAATATTTACTACCTTTATAACCCTTTTATTTAAAATGGTATCTGAAATTTCTCGCTCTGGTCTAGAGATTGACACTCTCGCTCCCACTTGCCCCTAAAACTCTAATCTTTCATTTTCTTGATCTTGATAATTTGTACTTAAAAAACTTCTTACTCTCATCTCGAAGTCAAAAAGTTTCCCTGGCACACACCCATATAAATTTGACTAATCTTAAAGAATTTTACTTACATTGAATTTTAATTAGCAAGAGTAGTAAGCTTTTTTAAATTATTATACTAAATGTCAACATGTAAAACTGAAAGGTCAATTAATTAAATTTAAGTATATAATGCAGGTGTTTTTAAAATATTGTTTTATAATATTTGTGAAAATTTTTCATAACAAGGAAATATATATTGTGAATTTGTGTAAGTCATGAGATGAAGACCCAAGCGAATCGAGGTTAGTTTAGGCAACGGTTTGAATTATACATATAATTTAATTAATATATAGTTTATTGTACGCTATACAGGGTGTTTCGCGGGAACCCTGACAAACTTCAGGAAATGGTTCCTTGTATCAAGGGAAGAAAAAAATGTTATATAAACATAGGTCCCAAACCCATTTTTTCGTAATTATAGCTGAAAATTGTTTTTTTTCCAGATTTCCATGTTGTTCTAGTGTTTTTTTACCTCTAGATTAAAATTGAGTAGAGATATTGTGTTAAAACTTATACTGGTAGTTGGAGCAGAAAATTCTGCAGACACCATTGTTTTTTAGTCATAAAATAACAATAATTATTCAGTGGTTGCCTGCCAAATTGTAAAATTAATTTAAAAAATTAAAGCTTAAAAAATGGTTTTTTTTTTATTTCACAAGCTTTTATGTGAAAACTACTTGACAACTTGGGCTGCAACCTTACCAAAAGTTGTCAAATTTTATGTAGAATAAGATTATATCACAACTTCCTTAGTTTTATAAGCACTTTCAGCCGGATTTTTATGATTTTGTAAAGTATTGTAACACAAAATACAAATAAAATTTTAGAGATTGTATTCTAAAATTTTTCCTTTTTAAATAAGCTTGTTTTTAAATATCCAATATCATTCAGTGTGGGTTTTTATAATATAAAATATGAAGAAAATTCATTTAAACAAAATCTGCATAGCTTTGCCTATTAACTGTCTACCAATTTTTCACCATAACAATTGAAATGAAAAGGTAAAACAACATGTTTAATTAAGCATCTCCAAATTTACTTACAGTATTTTAAATTGTACATAGATAATAGTAATTTAAAATTTTACAAATTAAGGTAAACCGAATATTAATTATCTTAAAACGTTTTCGAAGTGTCCCCCGTTGTGGTCTCGGCAAAGTCGAGCTCGCTGCAGCATGGAAGATGTTGCTCTTTGTACCATTTTAGGATTGTCTTTGTTCGTGCAACATTGAAGATTCTTTCTAGCAGCTCCTGTCTTGTTTGCGGTTTTGTTTTGTAAACTTCCATTTTCATATATCCCCACAGGAAGAAGTCCATCGGGGTAAGGTCTGGTGACCTGGGTGGCCAACGTACTGGTCCATGGTGAGCAATTATTCTTTCACCAAAACGGTTATGTAAGAACCGAGACACATGACGAGATACATGCGGAGGCGCTCCGTCGTGCTGGTAAAACATAGTTCCTCTGATTTGGAGAGGAATGTCCTCAAGAAGCTCAGGAAGTAAGAATTGTAAAAACTGTAAATACGTTACACCTTTTAACACCCCGTCTATAATGTAAGGGCCTATAAGTTTGTCATTAATAAGTCCGCACCAAACATTGACTGAAAATCTTCGTTGAAAGTTTGTTTCTACTGTAGCATGTGGATTTTCTTCAGCCCATATGTGAGTGTTTTTCCAATTGTTAATACCATTCCGGGTAAATTGAGCCTCGTCTGTAAAGAGTATTAACTTAACCAACCGACGATTAGCTGCAATCCAACGACAAAACACAGACCTCCTAATATTATCGCCGAGGCGAAGAGCCTGGACTTTCTGTAGATGATAAGGGTACAAACCTTCATTATTTAAAATTCTCCATGCCTGAGTAGAAGATGCAATGTGTTGTGTTGAAAGCCTCCTTACGCTAGTACCTGGGCTTCGTTGAACAGAATCCAGAATGTTTTCTTCCGCCTCAACTGGTGTTTGAATAACATTACCAGGTTTACGTTTATTAAAAGAACCTGTCTCACTCAAACGGTTATGTATGTCCGTAAATACTTGCCTGTTAGGTACACGCCTGTTGGGGAATCTTCTGCCATACTCAACAACAGCTGCTCTTGAACTTCCATTACAAAAGCCGTACACAAAGTGCATATCAGCGTACTCACTATTAGTAAACATATTTTGAAATGATTGTTACTGTAAAGAAGGCTAGTGCTAAAATATTGTTTAAAAATAAAAAACTGTCAACAATGGGGACAATCAGCTGACTAAAGACAGCTGATTAGTGATTGTATACCCAGCTTGAAACCATATGTTAATTAATAGTAATATTAAATAACACTAAGGGAGTAGTTGGATTTAGAAAATAAGGCCAATACACTTTTTACATATGCATAGCAATTACTTCTGTTACCAATTTTATATTGAAAAATCAAACAAAAAATCTTACTCTACATAACATTTGACAACTTTTGGTAAGGTTGCAGCCCAAGTTGTCAAGTAGTTTTCACATAAAAGCTTGTGAAATGAAAAAAAAAACATTTATTAAGCTTTAATTTTTTTAATTAATTTTACAATTTGGAAGGCAACCACCGAATAATTATTGTTATTTTCTGACTAAAAAACAAAAGTATGTCTGCAGAATTTTCTGCTCCAACTACCAGTATAAGTTTTAACACAATATCTCTACTCAATTTTTGTCTAGAGGTAAAAAACACTAGAACTACATGGAAATCTGGAAAAAAACAATTTCCAGCTATAAGTACGAAAAAATGGGTTTGGGACCTATGTTTATATAACATTTTTTTCTTCCCTTAATACAAGGAACCATTTCCTGAAGTTTGTCACGGTTCCCGTGAAACAACCTGTATATATTTTAAGTTGAAGTTTGTATTATTATTATTATAAAGTTGCTTTTATTTACTGATTACTTTATTAACTTTGTACAGGATCTATTTTCTATGTGGAAGAAACTGTGAATACAGATCCCGGCGCGAATGCTGGCACTTGGGACTATGGGCTACTAACCATACTAAAAACATCAGTATTTCCGGCGGGTAGATAAACCAGTTCCATGTTCCAATTGTATGCGATTATCTCTAGAAAAACAAACATAAATAATGTAATTAAATTAAAAAATTACTTTTGTAACCCTTTCAAGGGTGAGGTGACACCACCAGTACGTCGAAAGAATGAATCGCATTAGAAAGCGGCGTGGGAAAATGTTTTTTGTCTCCACTTAAGCCCTTTCCCCACACCCCTCGCCCATCACGCCCGGGCAAGGTCAAGTGCCAGCATTCGCGATGATATCTGTTCGCTGATACCCCAATGTAAACAACTATTGATAGGAAAATAGTGAGTTTGAAAATTTATTGTTTGCTGTTTTTTAAATGTATCCCATTATGTAATAATTCATTAAGTTTGTTTTTTTAATTAATTTAAAATTAAGTGGTGATAAGTTGTTCCAATGGAATAGGAATAGCACAGTTCGACAATCGTGTTGTTTTACGAACGCATGCATTTTTCGATCTCATTGAACAGATAGCGATTCATTTTATCATGTTGCGTAAAAAAAGTACATAAAATATTTACCGTACTCTTATATATTTAACATGCCGTGAGGTAAGTTTATGTTAAGGTGTGTTTTTTCGTTTGTACAATTTGTTCCATTCAATTTTGCAAACTAATATTTGCTATTTACATTGATTTAAGATGTTTACTAATAGAATTAAACATTATGGTTAGTTATCATTTTTAATTATAACAGAAAATATGTTTAAAATGGCATTAACGTTACAGAGAAGAGATAAAATATAGAGAGAGGTGTTAGAGCATTCAAAGGATCTAAAAGTGATAATAGATGCCTGAATTACAATTAATTTTTTCTGAATGCATCATCTTAAAGTTTAGAATATAACATATTACATAATATAGCCTATAATATGACAAATATTTTGTAGGGCTCCACTTTTTCTAATTCAATTTTAAAATGAAAGATTCAAGTGTCATCATAGCCCATTAACAAGCGTACCATTTTCACTATAATTATACTTATTACTAAGGTAAATTATAAAGAAACTGTTTAATAGCTTCATACCTTAAGTGGAATTGAATGATTTGATGAAGGCAAAAGAGGAACATTTTTTGAGTTTTGCACGTTTGACCACCATTGCATGGGTGTGCTATTAAATGGTTGTGAGCCATCATGCTTGACAGAACTTTGAGTTTTTATCTGCACATCTTCACTCTGTAACATTAAGAAAGTTGTTAATCGCTATGGCAAGATAACACTTATACATTTACCTAAATAAAACCTGTAATTCTCTTAACTATATATCTGTATACGGCGCAGATCTAATTTAATTCTTGATTATCATAATAACGATTTATTAGAGCATGTACATAGGTCCTGTGTATCATCAGATTTGACAACTATTGTAAATATAAGGTTGCTGTAAATAACTTAACTATAAGGTTAATGTTTTATACATAAAAATATTTACTAGTATTTTGATTCCTTGCCGAGTATTAAAAATGTAGGTCCTCATAGACTTACACACTGTAACCTCGATCAGTTTACTGTAAAACCACATTCAAACAACCACAAAAACAGTAGAGAACTTAAATAAGAAGCACAGCTGTCCTAACAGTTAGTGACTATTGACATTAAAGTGGACTACATAATTACACTATTTGTTCAGTACACAAAAGTCTATAGTAAAATGCAATTAATTACTGTATAAGGTACATATTACACTATCAAATAAACATCACATTTATTTGATCAAAGATTTTTCATCAAAGAAATTTCACGATTCTTTAAGAAACTAATTCGTTAAAAGCAAACTTTGATGGATCTTTGACAATGTAGTAAACTTTTTTAGGTAACCTCCTAACCTCAAAATATAATTTTTTTCAGTTCTCATATAAATTCCTTGCGTTCCTTCCCTTTTATATAATTAATGCAGTAAATGAACAAGTTAACATTCCTCGATCCACTATAGAATCTGAACTGAACGAACAAACCGAAACATAACCTCAAAATATATCTAGCTGATGAAAGAAATTGGACAGGTATAATATTTTTTCTTTCACAAATAACTTTGATAGTGTAATATGCCACTAAACACAGATTTCTCAGTCAATTTTGTACCAAAATGAAATAAATAACTAATAATGACTTTATTATATCAATTAGGTACATATTACACGATCAAACAAACATCAAATTTCTTTGATCAAAGATTTTACATCAAAAAAATTGGACAATTCTTTGACGAAATAATTTGTTCATCAAACTTTAGATGAATCTTTGACATGTTGTAAACTTTGACAAAGATTTTCAAAAGAGAATAAGAATAAAGTACTAAAATATTAATATAGTATGAATTTTTTATGTAACCTCCTAACCTAAAATATACGTTTTTTTCAGTTTTCATATGAGTGTCTGAGAAAGAGAAGGGGCTATGCCACACAATTGTCAATATTGATTTTTTCACGGTTTTGGTTAGTGCTGCTATCTGTCCGTGCTAGGAGTAACTATTTGGACATCTAGAATTATCCCCTTGTCAGTTTAAAACACTGTTAAAAATTGAGTAGTTGGAGCATTAGCTGTTCTGTGAGGAAGAGAAGGGTCTATGCCACACATGGACAGTGGTGGGGGTATACATCCTGCCACGTTGTTATGCTCGAGTGCTTGTAAACATTACTAGTTTCTAATCCAAAGATGGCGAGTGTTGATGTGAATGAATGTGATGGTGCAGTTAGGCCTAAAAAACGTGTTTGAAACTATAATAGTTGGAAAAGAAATGTTGCTAAAAGACTGAAGAACAGTGGTGAAAGCTATGTAAGTGACAAAACTATGAAACATGTGCAAGCAAAAAGACAGCGTGATGGTTGTGACTGCAATATGAAAAATGCAAACGCTAAACAAGGTTGGTGTGAATTTCACACACTTACAGACAGAGAAAAAGACAATCTTTTCGTGGGGTTTTATAAATTAGGTGATTACAATGTGCAAAATGCTTTCTTGTGGGGACTCATTAAGAAAAGTGCCTGTAAACGGGCCTACAAAAATAAACAAACTAATGATAAGAATGAGAGTAGGAGAAAGGTATCATATACTTATTTTTTGACAAATGGTGATGGTAATGATGTAAGGGTGTGTTTGAAATCATTTTTAGACACATTTTCTCTTTCTAAGAAACGTGTAGCAGTGGCAAGGAATGGAGATAGTTCCACAGAAACCACGAGTCCTGTAGGTTTAAGTGACGAAGAAAGTGCAGACGAACAAAATAATTTATTCCTATCTAGAGAATCTATGATATTACCACATTCAGATAAACATGGTAAACACGGTAATAACGCCAAAAAGCTTACTGATTCTCAAACTGATTTTGTAATCAATCATATTAAAATGTTCCCTAAGTATAAAAGTCATTATAGTAGGAAAAAAAATCATAACAAAAGTTTTATTAGATCTGTATCATCTGTAAGCGAAATGTATAGACTGTATGTAAAAGAACTTGAAAACAGATCTGGTGATAATATAGGCCCGCCTGTAAAGTATGAAAAATATCTTTATATTTTCAACCACAACTTTAATATTGGGTTTAAACTATCCATAACCGACTCTTGTTCAGTATGCGATGAATGGAAATTTAAGGAAGAAGACCACATTCCATATGCCATTCGCTTGCACCAAATAAAGGTAGAACAAGGTTATAGGCTGCTTTCGGAAGCTCGAAGAGATTCACTAAATCCGTCTTTTGAATATTGCGTCATGACCTATGACCTACAACAAGCAATGCCTCTGCCTAAAATACCCACTGAAAAAGTATTTTATTTGAGGCAGTTGTGGGTTTATAACCTTGGCTTTCATGTATGTAATAATAACAAAGGTTTCATGTGTATGTGGCCAGAAAACATAGCTTCTCGTGGCTTTTGTGAAATTGGGTCGTGTGTGTACAAAGTGCTATTTGACACTCATTTGGTACAAGATAAAAAGAAGTTGTGGTTCTTTTCAGATTCTTGCTCTGGCCAGAATAAGAATATGGTAGTTTTTACACTATACTATATTTTGGTCCACATTGGAAAATTTGATGAAATCATCCATTCTTTCCTTGTACCCGGGCACACTTTCATGCCAAGTGACAGTGATTTTGGTGTAATCGAGAAAAAAGCTCGAAAACAAGACTACTTCTTCACTGTAGATGATTGGAAGAAAATTATAAGAGAATGCAGGGTAAAAGATCCTTTCACAGTAGTTGACATGGATATTTCGGATTTTTTAAATCTGAAAACACTGCTAGATACAGTGGTAAAAGACAGTATGAGTGCAGATAAAAAGAAAGTTGGCATCAGAGATGCAACATCTGTAAAAGTGTCTAAGGACAGCCCAGGATACATTCTTTTCAAATACTCATACTCAGATATGGAATCATGGACCAAGGTCCCTATGTTCAAAAAACAGCCTGGCCGTCGCACAAAAAATCAAAAGGAATCTCTTACTGCAACAGTTTTAAAAGAGGCTTTGAATAATGTGCCAACACTTTATCCTGAAGGAAGAGAAATCAACGCCCTGAAGCATCGTGACTTAATGTCACTCCTTCCATTCATACCACCTGTGCACCATAACCTGTACAATAGCTTGAAACCAGCAAAAGCAAAGGAACATGGAGCTGAACAAAATGAATAAAGTAGCAGTTGACTTTTGAAAAACTTGTTTTTAAACTTTTGTATATAATAACAGATTATTTGTTATTCGAACTTTTCTAAAGGTTTTGTGATGAAATAGTTTTTACAAAAGTGTTGGCCTTTTTAACTTTAAACTAACTTTTATAAAAATTTTATACATATAAGTTTAATTTTTAAGAATTTTGTTAACTACCCTGACCACTTTTAAGAGTAAATAATGCAACAGTTTATAAAAATAAAAAGTTTTTATATATTTTGTATTAAATCTAATAAAACTTCACTTTTCTCAAAACTTTGTTTTTGTGGCATAGCCCCCTCTTTCTCAGGCACTCATATATGCTTGTGTTCCTTTCCTTTTATATTTATAATACGATGGCAAAATTGACATGGAGAGTTGAAGTTACGAAAAATTTAATTTTACATTATGAAAAAGATGAAATTTGATTAGTATGTTTACTTTACTGTAAAAGTATATTTACACATTTTTTAAAGATTTATTTTGAAATCTTAAAACCCACAATAATATGAATCATGATCTTTCAACTGTAATTCTTTAATAATAGGTAATAAATAATAATAATAAAAGAATAAACCGAAATTTGAACTTAGCCCAGCGAAGAGAAAGAGGTACGATAAATCTGGGAGGGACAAAGTTAGGGGTTCTTGGGTGTTGAGCAGGAAGACGTTGAGATTTGCCTGGACAGACGATTGCTGACATAATTCTACCCACAGAGGGAGACCACAGGAATCAAAAGACAGGAAACCTGAGTACCTCCTAAAGGTACGCGTGAACAGGCAATGCAAGGATTTTTTTACCACCAGCAGTACTAAACCCTCATTCTTGATTTGGACAAAAGTTTCTTTAAGTAAGGTACGGATATCAATGTTATCTCTTTGGCAATAAAAGCAAGTGTAGAGGTAGTAGATTTGAATTTCAAACCTTGGCTGTCGGGGAAAAAAGATTCTTGTTGATTATAACTTACAAGAAAGGGCTTTCATTT
>JAGFPH010002484.1:163279-178948 GCA_018207615.1 Philaenus spumarius | reverse complement strand
TAGATTTGAATTTCAAACCTTGGCTGTCGGGAAAAAAAGATTCTTGTAACTATAACTTACAAGAAAGGGTTTTCATTTTGTCGCGTTGTGTCCTTTGTTATCTGATATCATGCGATTTGGTTTGGGGAAACTATTTGATAAATTGAATTTAATTGTTACTTAAATTAGGAGAATTGGCAGTCTTTTGGAATGTTTATGAAATGTGCTGGGAAGTTAAGATGGAAATTCATTTACAATTTTAACTTTTTAAAACTTTACATCACTCACTATTTCATTATATTTTACAAATTTATTTATTAGTAAAAATGTTTACTTAATTTTAATAATTTGAAAGATAATTCCTGGAGGGAGTGATGTTTGTTTATTATTGGAAAAATTATAGTAGATAAAACATATTTTAAAATTTATCAGCATCAGTTGGTTATCATGAGCTGAGCATCATGAGCATATGTTGTTCCTAAAATCTAAAAGCCAAAAATAAACAAAATTACAAGAAAAATTAACAGCTATGACTGAAAATAATTATCAATAGAAACAAAAACTATTTAAAATCTTAAAATTAGTTAACAAGGTAAAAAACAGAGAGCACCATCAACTTAAAACTAATAAATAATTACAATCATTGGTATAAAATAAAACACCAATAAATAAATACTCTAGGAGTAAAACATAATAACAGCCAAAACACAGATAGTTTTATTGCACTTTACTTCCTAAATGTAGGTGTTATTGAAATAAAGGTTTTAATGTAGTTGACATGTATACATATGATTTATTTAAGTGTAGTAAGTAGTTATATGTATGTTCGACTCGATACTATGAGGGACGTCAAACGCCTCTTAATAGTGCAGCTAGTCTGTATCCCGGGGCAGGGAAGTTTCATAGAAAGAGATGCAGCCATTATTAAGCTTAGTGTACACAAACTTCTTCACATATTATATTAGTATGGATGGATATACATCAAGTAGGACCGTCTTACCTCATCATCTAGAATAAAGGACGCAACTCTTTCACTCAATTCTCCATTCTGTGAACAAACCAAATATAAAAATAAGAAGAGTTCAAAGTAACATAAAAGATCATGGACATACTTTATACAATAATATATTAAATTTTTTTTGTATATACAGCCAGAATACCTAAATTCTGTGCAAAGCTAATATGGATTAACTTTTTAAGGAAAAAATTAACTATAATACAGTTAGTTTATCATAAAATACATAAGAAACAGTGTCATATACGCTCTACATTAATTATAAATTACCTTAGTTTGGTCCGTCAGACTTCTTGTCGTAGTTATCAAGACTACAAGTTTCGGACAACACCATCATCAAATTATTATTTTCACTCCAAAGAGATTGTCGCACACTAAAATAAATACATAACCCTGACACATAAAATTCAAATTAAAGAGCGCATTCGACTGCAATAGGTAACCTCATGGAGGGTACAGTACTCTTTTAATTTTAATTTCATGTGTCAGTGTTATGATTATGTGTAAAGTGTATTTATTTCAATGTGTGATGACCTCTTCGGAGTGAAAATGATCTGATTATGGAGTAACGACTCCGAAACTAGTCGACTCAATAACGACAACAAGTCATGAGATATACAAAACTTAGAACTAAAAATATGCAATACTTTCTATACGTGCTAAGCGGCCACCTCCTTAAAAGATCCTTATACTTGCTTTTTTGTACGAACATTTTATTTATTGATTAGAACAAATTTTATTTAATTTGGTAGCCTAATATTATTAAATCAGACGAACAACTCACACAATTGTCTCTATAACTAATTGAGATGTTTAGTCTATTTTGTCTGTGAAAACAGCTGTACAAGTTTTATTGCTATGGTAAGATCAGTAGGGGCGAGAGAGAGAGTTCGATTTGCAGTGTGGTGGTGAAACAGCGGACTCCACTAGCCTGCAAGCAGTTTCAATCCACCACATTCTTTGGTCTCTTTGAAACTATTTGATTATTGTGCTACGGGAAAATCAAGGATCTTTTTTAAAATACAGAACATAACTGTGAATTAGAAAAACTTTTAATAAACTAATTTTAAGCTACAAGGAAGAAATCAATTACTTACGGTACCTGGGATCAACTTAAAGGGTTTAAAATACAACTAGTTCTATTTGAAAAAACAGCTAGCTAAGAAAGACTTCCCATGTCTAAAAACAATAATCCCAGTGATGGAAGACAAACTTGTGATCAACAAGAAAACCGTGGGAAGACTGCATGATGAATTCATGAAGACTTATTCGACACTATGATTAAGTGACAGTGTGTCATTTAATTTGGACCGCAAAACAGTGAGAACGTTTCAAGAATTTCAGCTCGAATTAACCGAGTTACAGGGTAATACTAAGTTGAAGCAGTCAAACGTCACAAAATTGGAGTTTTACAAATCGAAATCAATCGAGTATCCTAAATTTGAGATCCCATGCCCAGAAGATAACTGCTATGTTTGCGTTATCCTACGGCTGTGATCGATTGTTTTCTAAAATGAAACTTTGAAAAATTAGTGTCTGAAACAGATTGACAGATGACCTCTTAGCTTCACTTCTGAGAATCAGCTCATCTCAGTTACAACCCAATTTTGAGATATCTTTAGAAACACAGTCACAGTTCCATTCATCATGGATTCCTTCATGCTCTTTCAATCATTCATCAAGTTCTGTAACCATCTGTTAAGATTCAACAAAAAATTATTTATCTATGTACAGTGAACCCTCCCACCACGATCATAATTTGTTCCAAGGGAACCTTCGTAAAATGAAAATATCGTATTGTTAAATGAATATGTACCGCATCAGAATGCAATACCTATATTTATTTCAGGAAATAGTAAAATAAATCGACATACTTAAATTTTTATACATCCAGAATTTCTTTTATTGTACTGTATTAGTGTACAGTAGTAAAACCACTATTGCGCGGCAACAATACACTTCGATAGTTATTCATGAAATTTCAGACCACAATAACTCGTAGGTTGCATTAGTAAAGGATTAGGTCCTTAAAAAATACTAGTTCTTAAACAATAGAAATTTAAGTCATTTTGTTGAAAAAAAAAGAAGAATTAACTTGAAAAATAAATTTGTATACACAATCCAAGTTTTTCAACTTGCTGTACTATCGTCCAAGGTATCGATATTTTCGGCTTCCGCTTTACAGCTAGATTCCAAGGTACGCATATTTTCAGCTCTCATTTCAGAGCTAGATCCCGATGTTTCCTCAATGCAACTCTTTTTGTCGCTGCTGTTTACAGTAAAAAATATTTCTAAACTTGTTTCCTTCGAAGATTTCTAAAATGTTTTAAGACTTCGTCTTTGTATTTACACGTTTTTAGTTGAATGTCAAGATGTTTTGCCACATGTTTTGCAATTTTCCGTGCGTTCAACAGTTCTGATATTTCAATCACTGATCCTTCCTCTGCTTCTTTTTCGCTGTCCGTGCAATTAATTTTGTAACTCCTCCGTTTCATGGTGGTTTAACAGTTCTACTACATCATCTGCCTGAATGTCCGAGTCCAGTCTTTCAGCTAAAGATAAGATTTCAATTTCAGTAATATTGTCCGGTTCATGTACATTTTGCGCGATAAAACGTCACAGATTCTTTGTAACGCGCACAATGATGTTATACATTTTAAATTTATACATTTATATAATTTATAAATGCAGAGTATAAACTTTGAAAATATCAACTGAAACTTTGAAATCATAACAAGAAATAAGTATGTCTACAACTAATTCCATAAATTAAACAATTTGTACCTCATTTAGCCGCTTGTGCTTACAGAAAAAAAAAAACAATTTTCGGACGGATGGTACAGTATTGGAAACTGTACAGGACTGCTTTCCAATCTTCATCGTAAAGCGTAATAATTGTAATGTGAGGGATTACTGTATTTCTTTTTAATAAACATTGATGATTCGACTTTGATGATTTCTTTTCCCTCTGCCCACTCCTACAAAAGTTTGCCCATCACTGATCTAAATGATAATTTATTTACAAACTCTTATTAATATCACCAGCAGCTCATACAATTATGACACATCTGTCACATCACACATATGATGTCAAAAACAAAACAAAATCATTGCATTTTAGCGAAAATAACAAATCTACCAACTCTGTAAAACCAAATCACAAATTAAATAACAATCTCGCAAACAGTACATTAGTATATAAGCCTTGAATTTGAATTGTAGGCTCCAGTGTATAAGTCAGCTATTTACAACTAGGGTTGTTGCGATATCGGGAAGTTTCCGATATTCGATACTGATATCAATATCAAGCTCTAATATCGATATCACAATATTATCGAAACAAAATAACGATATTGACAATATCAAATGATATCAATATTATTTTTTGGAACGTGTAAAATATAATATGGTAATTTTTTACTTAGCGTACTTGTGACCAGAGGTTATGATGTATTTTGCTTGTATTCTGAAACTACACGTCAAACTAACTTTAAACACTCAATCATTTTCGGGGGGAATCAAATTTTATAGAAATTAGGAAAAAAGAAAACTCCAAACAATACAGTTTAAGTTCAGAAATATTGGTAATTGTTCCCTTACTTGTGTGCAGAGGCTATGTTTAATTTTTCTTATGCTTATATTCTGAAACTACACGACAAACTCAAATACTAGGGGATGGTAAGTCTATGTTAAGGATAATAAGTTGCTTTATGTTGTAGACGGTAGATTATTCTATGATCACGCGTGTTTTAAGTTCATATTAAGGTAGGTTAAATACAAACATAGATGTGTTTAGAAACTAAAAACATTGTGATTGTATAGGTTAAGTAAGTGCCTTGTGTTTTATTTTTAGGAGTTGCAATTCTGTTGTACAAAAGAAACAAATTTCTACAGTTTAGACAAAAATATCGAAATCCGATATTGACATTATTCTTCCGATATTACGATAATATTGAATCTTTAATATCGATATAATATCGTAAATATCAAAACAAAAATATCGATATTTACTAATATCGATAATATCGCAACATCCCTATTTACAACTGGCTATTAAGCCCAAATCCATAAGTTCTTACGATCATTAAAGCAGATTAGAATTTCATTACTTACTAAATAAAAAGAAACACTTGGGAAGTTTTTACATTCCTACCTTGCGACAAAATAAGACTTTTAGAGCATTTTTTTGTCATACATGTAACAGTTTTGTACGTCTACAATAGGGCAGCAGGTGCTTACTACCAAACGATTCCGTTTGTCTAAGTCACAAGGTTAACAAAGTAAATAATTTTACAAGAAAATATGTTTTAAATCCTCAGCATGAACAGATAACGGTTTTTCGATGCAATACTTTTTTATATACTGGTAGCTGTTACACTCAGATTCACTTGTGTAAAATAATAAACTCCATTCTGTCTTTTGTAGAAAATCATTTAATTGTGACAATGAAACTTTGTAAGATCAAACAACAATAGAAGTCAAATTCAATAGCCTACAAAAAAAAAATTAAGCTAAGAGCCTCTACATATGTCGCCATTATACTTTACTATTGTTTCTAAGGTATTCTCAAGTCTATAAAGCACGATTGTGTTCATCCTCCTAATCGCATAATGTACATTTTTTTTCGCTGCACAGATTAGATACTAGTGAAAAACGATTCTACAGTAGAGTCCCGGTAATTCGAGTCGCGGTAATCCGAGGTTCCGTGTAATTCGAGCCACAATTAGCATGAAGGTGACCATGCATTGTGACACATTCTTGCTGCTTGAAGGACACCGATCTTTAAATTTTTGTTTTCCAATGAATCTGTCAAGAGCGTTTGTACAATAAGTCACCGGTATAAATGCTTAACATTTTTTATAATGCCCTGTCCATTGGCTGTACAACTAAAGTCATGTTCGGTGGGAAAAAAATAACCATAACGTTGTTCATATAAGTGGGATAGAGTTATGCGCAGTACAAGTGTCAATAAACAATATGATTGTTCTGTTCTGTTTACAAAAGGTTTTGTCGAGAATTAACAACAGACAGAGATTGGGCAGAGCATCAATGACAAACTACAGTATCGGTAAATAGAGAATTCTCGGAAAGCAAAATTCTTGGAAACCGGTACCGCATCCAGAATTACAATACATGTACAAACATGTAAGTCCTGCTCCCTATGTCCAGTCCCCTTTCTACCAGACACCTATTTATCCAGCGATCCCTGTCACATCACAAGATTTATTTTTAGTGTTGAAAAAAACTTTGAATTAAAGAAGTTGACTTCGAATTATCCATATTTTTTTACATTGATATCATTTACAGTTCAAGGGGCCGAACCGAAACTTCGAATTAAAGACGTTCGAATTATCCAAGTTCTACTGTATATACAAAAATAACATCGAAACAAACTTTTCCCGGCACTGCCGAATCCCCCTGGCGTGACATTCCAGCTCGTAAATGTTGCAGTGTAGTTAAACAAAAAAACTATTTATGATTTCTTTAATAAGTAAGTTTCTATTTTTTACTGTGTATAAAATTACTTTTTTACCTCAGTGTTCAATACAAAATAGTGTATATTTAATAAAACTTTAATTTTTCGGAGTTACGAGGATTATAAATAGTAGTTTTATCTCTACATATTCCGTGTATTTCGAGTGTTTCACAATCCGAGGTACTCTCGGTCCCATTCAACTCGAAATTTCGTGACTCTACTGTATTTGGATAATTATAAATTTATTTTTTAAATTTAGTTTTGGTGACCAGATTTCTGGAGACTGGACGCTATTGGAAGAAGAATATGAACACTGGACACTTTAAAACTAGATCTGCTAATTGAAACTTTGGGATTTATATTAACATATAAAACTATTTATTATTCTTTATAGGCCTATTATTATTTTTGACAGCATTTTGTTTACAAAACTCTAAATATGTGTACAATATTTGTTAGATATAAGTAAATTTACATTGTATCCATCATTTGGCTTTGTTCTGCGTTGCTTTTGATGCGTTTAAAAAAGTGTCATCATCAGATATTAAAATGTCCACATTACATAATATAGAACATGCACCATATAACATTTAACTGTAATTCACCAATTGCTGTAGATGTCTACATTATTAAACTTCTCATAGTGGTCGACTGGTCGACGAGAACATATTTCATATTATGTGAATTACATTTGTGTAATATGTATTAAGTAAGTTTATTGCTGTTTTAATGTGAACATTTTAATAAATGATGATGAAATGTATGTTTCGAAACGTGTTATAAGCAACGCAGGATGAAGTCACATGACGGATACAAGATAAATATAACTTTGTAAGATCTCCAACTTCCCAAAGTATAAAATAATATAGAATAGGACCATAAGTCAATTTTAGAAAGAGAGCATTTTTATTTTTGAATTTAACTTAATTTATATTACAAATGTTTTTTAGAAAGAGAGCTTAATAATTAGAAGCATTTTAACATAAAGGAAATAAATATAAAAGGGCAGACAATTTTAAAGTACATTTCAGTAGAATAAAAATAAAAGGCAGACAATTTTTAAAATCAATTATTTTAAATTTAAAAGTAGGGTTTGAGAAGATGGACAGTCTATGTATTATACGACAGACACGGAAATTATACGAGTTTTAAGACGCAGTTAGAAAAGCAGCGTCCAAAAGTCTAGACGAGATAAGCGAACACCTGCAAGCCAATTCCTGGAGAAACGGCCTACGTGCGTTCACACGCAAGATCCACAGGGATTGCTTTGGTAAGCAACCAACGTATCTGACGAAATATGTCATCAGACGTTTTCTGATTGGTGGAGAGAAAATAGACGTCGGCTGAACGTAGCGGTGGAAAAGAACGCTAACGGCACTTGTCAACGGGAAGCCAGGCAGTGAACGTCGCTAGAAGTGTTGCGCGTTATACTGTACGTTGTGCATTAACAGTTTAATCATGTAACATTTATTATTTTTAAACTACAAGTACAAAGTAGTATCTCATCGTAAAATGGTGTATAGTGCGATCGCTTAAATTAATGTGACAGTAAATCGGACACGATATGAACTAGGCTAAGAAAGTTTTTGCGCGTGCGAGTGGGGTTTTCTTTTTTAAAATTAATAAGTTTGTGGTCTGCTTTCTGTAAGTACAGTGCACTTAAAATTCTTTTTTTTATAAATCACCAGCTCACTTTAAATTTATAATCTATAATTTCTATGTATTTGAATTTATTTTTCTTTGTCGTATATTTTATGATATTAATAAATGTCAAAGGTAATTTCTAAATCGTCTACTTTGTTTGGCCTAATCTGATCCTTTCACCATATATCAATCAGGTCATTGAATTCACTACCCGAGATAGAATAAAACTAAAAATAGAGTCTTGCAAATCAAATCAAGTTTATATATTTGTTATTTTTTTTTTATTTGTAAGCAGAGCATCTTACAAATTGGCGCAGCCAACTTTAGGGCTCGCCAATTATAGAGACTTTAAGCTTACAACTTGTAGCTTGGATACTATTACAATGAGTTTACATATTGTTAAATGGTTTTAGAAGTGTTTAATATCCCTATTCATTGTTGATAGTCCATTGTTGATTCACTATCAACAATGAATATGAATATAGTGAGTCACGCTAAATTAGCCTACAGTTTTATGAACGTTGGCTAACAATGACCTCATTTTATTTGCCAGAGTTGTTTGTTTATTATTTATTTTCTTAGTCATTTGTCTTTGAACTTCTTAAAAAAATCTGACCAACTCAATTGGGTGTATTGAGTTAAATTAAATTATTGAGCTAAGTCAGAATGATAATTGTATAATTCCTGTATGAGTTTGTCTTTTTTTTTTTGAGTATAATTGTCTTATCTCTTCCTTCAGCCATGTTGTTTCAGCTATTGATTTGGCTATAACTGCTGCTTTGGAACTGCTCCTCACTCTTACATTAATGTATTTAGGAATTATTTTATTTTTCAAGCAATCTTTGTTAAATTTTATATTTAGAGTTGTGTAGCATATTCGTAATTTTGTGATTAACACATAACAACCATCCATCGTATTTGGATAAGAAGTCGTAGAGTTAAATCTTTGCATACAAACTTTTAAACAATCAACACAGACTATATTAGCAAAAGCTGTTATATTTTTTAAAACAATGTAAATAAGTTCAATTAATACCATAATTTTCTATTGACACGATAATAAAAATTCCCCTTCATTACCAAATCATTCATCTTAACTTACTTCATCATCAAAACTACGCCTGCTGTCTCCATGGAGTTCAGCTGCCAACTTTTCATGATTTTCTTCCCAGTCGGTGCCTAAAGGAAAGAAAACAGCATATTTTAATAGTTTTTTTTTTTTATATATAAATTTCCTAAAACAACAATATACACAATACAGTCTGGACAGTACATCTAATTCCAATAATCTTATACTTTAAACTAGATAAAAACTATCCACTATAATAGAACCTTGCACATAGGGTGAAGTGATTAAAACGAAGTGACTACATAGTAGACACTACGATGTAGTGATAGATTTAAGTCAAATTGCTGTAAAAAAATGCTAACACTCCTTAGTTATAACTATTCCAAGTGGAGTGTTATCCGGGAAAACTGGATAAAGGATAGTAACTACCTTTAGATCTACCAATGATAAGACCCAGCGTAAAGGAGTTGTCCTATAAGTCAGATGAAAGTAAAGATTTGACAACTCCTCAATTGCAAAGCAATTTGAAATACAAAAATAAAATATAACAAGAGAGAAAATTTAATCACAAAAGTTAAATAAAAACTGGCCAGAAAAAGAAACACAAACTAATTAACCTTTATTTGATTTTCAACTTAAGGGTCTGCTCCAGTAAAAATAAAATGGATTTTTATCCCATAAGAGCAATGTTAAATTTCAAACCATTTATTTCGTTTGCTTTTTATCATAAAATTGTTTGCAAGGTCTCATTTTAAGCACAGTCACAATACGCATCCGTCTTGCAATTTACATTTTTTAAATTTCTTTCATTTGTCAAGTAACTGACATTAAAAAAGTTTGAATTTTTTTCCTAACACAATAAAAAATTAATAATGAAAAATAATTTGCAAGTCGGATCCGAAATTTTATAAAGAATATTCAGTTTTTTTTTTTTCAACACTCAATTACAAAATATAGACTTATAAAATGGTTTGAAATGAGGCAATGTCAAAGTGTTCAGCTGCAAGAAATTGAACTGTTTAGATAGGGATAAAGTGATACCGGAAGTGCGTTTCCTGTTGCTTTCTCGTTTACTGGAGCAGACCCTTAATGTAAACTTATAGTTACGTAATCCTTTACACCCTTACTTTCCTTGTTAAGAATTTAATTGTACTGGTAAATTGTTTCTGTAATACAATCCATCCAGTATTTCATACTTCTACATACCTACCATATTTCAATATCCTCTGGTACTCTACTATGGAATCCTGGGTCAGCAGTACAACGGAAACTTATTTCCAATCGTTGTTTGGTTATAGTGCTTTTTCTCTAGTTTCATCACTAGGCTGTAGAAATTCTGATGTTAAAATATCTACATTGACATACTCGAATCGCATCAGTTCCTTGCACAAAACTTTTCTTTCGCCATGAGCCCTTCCAACTCTTATAGGGCCCGATCAAATTGGTCGCCAACCTTGTTGTCAACCATGTTGCCGGTTGATGCAACAGACGACACGAGATGTTTACAACCAAGTTGACAACATCATAATACTGATGTTATGTTTGGGTCTGCTCGTCCGCTCACCAAATATCAAACTTATTTAATCTTACCTCAACATTGTCGACAACATGGAATATCAGCCACCAACGTAAAAAGACGTTCAACATTGTCGTCCACATGGCATGTTGGCGACTAAGTTGATTGTCTTTGGTCGCCTTTTACATTCATAAATATCGCCATCGTAAAGTTGACTATCAACTGACATAAATGAAGTGTGCTCTTCCTAGTACTACAAAATTTTAGAGTTATAACTAAAGGTAACTAGACACAATTCTCTTTTTATCACATCAAAAGTGAAGTTATAACTACCTGTCCGGAAAACCCGAGATACAACTAAGGGGGCAGTTATAGCTACCTTTTAATCACACTAAATGAAGTTACAACTATAAAATACCAGAGTGGTAGAATCAACTACGTTTTTATCACTTCACCCATATTATTAACATATTTTTTCAACTATAACTTATTTTTCCTATAAATACTTTAAAATATACAATGATTTAATTACATATAAATTCAAAAATAGAAAGTAACTAACAATACTTTCTTTACACACTTATAGACCAAAAATTGCTAAGACTCCTCACTCTGGGAATGAGTCCGAGAGGAGAAGTAAAGAGAGGTCCCCACTCTTTGTTGTGGCCAACTGCATCAATACAATTTCAATAAAAAGATATAGACCTCTGTTTTTCACTGTACATCCTACGTTTCTTACTGTGAAGAAAGGGTCATATAAAAGAAATAACAACGTTTTTCTTAGTGAACAGAACGTGTAAAAAGTAGTTGTTTTATTTATAAATATGTACAGGGGGTCATAAAAAACCTTACCGTATACAGAATCGGATTCTATAAATTAAAATATTCAAAAACTTTTTTGTAATTCCAGGTTAGTTTATTTAGTTTTTTTGTTAGTTTTTTACAAAGACTGGGTTCTTGTAATCAACAAATAAAGAGACCGGAAGGCGGGAAGTATTTCCTGAGATATCCTGTTTACTTTTCCCACAAAAATCAAAGTATATATCTTTCCTATTCTTAGTTGTTTGATTCGAGTAAAAGTTATTTAAATAGTCCATCATTAATCAGTCAATCTTATGATCTCTTGTGATACAGTATGATTAAAACAAGATAGTATTACGTATAGTGGACCTACGGAAAAGCCAGGATTGCACCAAAAAATGTCAAACAACCACAATTTATTCACCACAGGAACTACCTTCCTCCTGACCAAACAAAGAGTCATACAGAAAATTGTTTCAAATAAAAACGTAAATCAACTAATTATTCACAACTTTCTTGCAAAAAGTTTTCTTCTCCCATAAAAATAACAAATTTTCTCGCTTTGAATATTTGTTGTCATCACTTTTATTAACATTTTATAAATTTTTATGATACAAATTATTTATATTTTTCCTAGTTTACCCAAAAAGATGAAATAGTTTTTTTATATAAATATTACATGCAAGTAGGTCAAGTTATAAGACAGTACGACACAGTCTATTTTTTCAGTTAAATGTAATTTGTGGACCTAGTTTTCGTGGAATTGGTTGTACCACCAAGGCAGGTTGGGGGAGAAGTGAAAGGGATGACACGCCCATTAGGCGAGACACACTCCTTGTCTGCATCCACTGTACATAATATCAGGGCCGTTTTTAACCTCACTAGCGCCCTAGGCACTTCAAACAATTGCGCCCCTCATACCTGATTTATACGGGAGGGGGGGGTTGAGGGGGAGGGTCTGGGAGGTATGGAATACTAATCAAATAATTGGGGGTCCAAAAAACCCAGCAGAGCATTTCTTTTTGAGTTCTTGATTTGCCAGTTTTGGTTCGGGAGGGAATTTCCCTTAAAGCCTCGGCTACGATACGAGCGGTGGGCGGCGAGCGTTACTAGCAAATTTCCTGAGCGGCTACGATACAAGCGGCAACATTCCCACAGTCAACGAGATGACGTCACTCGAGAAACTAGTGCTGACGGAAATACTTAGTGAGAGACCAGTATTTATAGGAAAATCACAATATATGACTAGGCCTACTATATCTTTAACTGTAGACTTAAGTGATATTTCCTTTGGTCCAGAAATTCAGGTGTAACCCTGGTAGAGAGTATTTTAAAAATATATACTTCCTGTGAAAATAACAATGTTAAACAGTCCCACAACAGAAAGTTTAAATCCTTTATGAGGTTTAAAAAATAAATAACAGAATGCCAAATTCCAAAATTATAACCGCACAATTTAGAATCTTTTTTGTTTACCGTCGGATTTTCTTGAAACTTGGAATTTAACATATGGTTAGGTATAACCTATATGTTAGGTATAACCCGAGGAGGGAGTAATTTTACAATATATGCTTCCTGTGAAAATAACAATGGTAAGTAGTCCCATAACAGATAGTTTTAATCCATTGGTGTTGTTTAATCCATAATTCATGGTGTTTAACGAATAAATAAACTCTTGAACCGAATACAAAATTCCGAAAGTATACTCACAAAAATTAGCATCTTTTTTGTTTACCATCGATTTTCTTGAAATTTTGTATATAAGTGGTTGTTAGTATGCCATGAACATATACGTATAAAAAATACTGAATTTTGTCTTTTTAACCAATGTCATATGTTTGTTGAAAGTAAAGAAACCCATGAGCGTCGGGCGGCAGTCAAAAAATTATCTAACTGATTTGATCCTGAGCGGCGAGCGTTAGCGTTGGCTCAGTTAGTTAGTCAGTCAGTTAGTTAGTTGGCACATCCGCCGCTTATATCGTAGCCAGCCAACCGTGTTTAACAAGGAAACCCCATCAGTTAGATAATTTTCGTGCGCCGCTTGCACCTGCTACTGCCGCCCGCCGCCCACCGCTAGTATCGTAGCCGAGGCTTAACTCTCTTTCTTTCCGTTGGCTCTTATCATTACTATTCTTTTGATTTTGTTGGAGAGTCAGAGAGTCTTACCATTATCCACCACCTATGGACCCGCCGTGTCCCGGACTGGCAACCGGCAGCCGTAAGGAGTTTCATGGCCTAAACATTCTTCTTCATAAATGATCAGTTACCTTACGGCATCATTTTCCGCCTTCTTTATTTTTTTGTGTATTCAAAATTTGGCGCCCCAAATCCTTTGCGCCCCTAGGCACGTGCCTAGCGTGCCTATTCGGAAAAGCGGCCCTGCATAATATATGTGGCAAAACTAACATAAACTTTCTTATTATAAATTTTTCAAAAAGTATCGCTAAATTCCCAATGTTTTTCAATAAAACAAAATTTTAACCCAACGTATTATATCAGCTATTTCTGGCGCTCCTTCTGACACCAGTTGTGACGAGTGGATCTCTTGTGATACAAAGGTGTCTTTCCTTGGTCTACAGGATCCTCTTCAATTTTGGAGCTGTCAGGATAGCTTTCGAGCTGAAAAGGCGGCTCAAGGGTTCACGGGAAAGAAAAGAGAACTTTCTTAACCCTTTCCACTCGAGTGTCGGGGCAGCCCCCCGCACCCTACTAATCCGCACGAACTCCTATGTTGGGCGAGCCCCGAACTCGCTATGATAACGTTCTTCGATTGCATTTGAACAGACATAGTTACTTTGATGACCGCTATTGTTGAAGTTTGAGATGTGCTGCTAACTGTGGAATTTTTTTTAGGACCATTCGAGTTCAGATTCTGTGGTAAATAAATCTTAGAAAATGTAATGTTTGCCGTCTTTGGCCACTCTGTAAACAGCTGTTTGCTCTCGCCATTGTTTGGTTCCTACTTACTATGCAGTGTTTTAGTGAGCTTACGCGTTGTTTAGTTTTGTTGTACTAGGTTATCATGTGTCATTTCACAGTTTATTTTTGAATATTGTTCTTTTTATAATAATAATGATTGTTGTGAAATAAAATGAACGAAGACGACGGCAGTTTGTTACAAAATTATGTTAGTGGTGACGGAACTTTTGTTTCGAACCTGAGTGATTCCAATATTACCAATCAGTTTAGAAAAAAGCTTTTCCTACTAGTTTTGATCTACATAATACTGTTGTTAAGCAATAAAATAAATAGTCGAGGCAATTTTGTACAAGTTGGTGTCAAAACTAATTGTTTTCATAAAAACTAATTTTTTACAAAAAACTTGTTTTTCAATTATAATTTTTTTATAATTTATTATTGTGTCTAAAACATGTGTAAACAACTTATTTTTTTTTTTTATAATGATATAGACAACAAAAAACAAGCAACAAATAGGTCTTCCCATTGAAATTTTTTCCAAAATTCTTGTTTATTCCGGTTTTTTGTTACAAATTTGTATTTATTCAATAAATAAAAATTAAAAACATATACTTGAAAGTAAAAATATATTTTTTTCATACCAATCTATACTTTAGTCATAGAAGAAACTACAAAAAAATCAGCCTTTTAGAACTGACAGAAATACTTTTTTGGGAGTAAATAAATTAAAGTGCAATATTCGCTCAAAATTAAATTGACCTGATAGCAACACTAGGTCCCCAGTAATTGGAGTGGAAAGGGTTAAATTATATACTATCTATTAGCAACTGCATAATTTAAACCATTATTTGGAAACCTAATCTACAGTTTAACACACAACCCCTACTGGCTCTCTATCATGGTAAAAAGGTACGGAAAGGAATCTCGCAACACGAGTTTAGTCAGCAAGCCTCCTCCCAAGAGACTGCCCGATTTGCATACCGTTCCACTGATTCTGGGCGATCACATATTTGAAAGGTAGAATTAATAGTTTTGTTGATGCCTTGATACATGAGCGCCCATATGATATTTTCTAGAGGGAGCTAGACCATTTTTATAAAAGATGGGGCATGGGGTCTGGGGAAATTGTTGACCTCCCACGGGAAACTTTTAAAATTTGAGAAGCCAATTTGGCTGTTTAGGTGAAATATTAACCGCCAAATGTTTGCCAGCTTTTGCCCATAAAAAGTTCAACTTCTGATCCTGCTGCA
>JAGFPH010002484.1:141138-163269 GCA_018207615.1 Philaenus spumarius | reverse complement strand
TGATCCTGCTGCAAAATTCACTCCTGTTATTAAAATACTAGACTAGTCATACTTCTCTATAAAATAAATAGTAGCCTACCTAAAAACGCACAGACTTTCTCCCATAATTTCACCTTCCAATATACTAAATACTCTCTGTTTGAAGTTATTGTTTGTTAATGATGGATGTTGAATTTTATTATAATTACTTATTCGGACATTTGTCATCATTTGTGTGTTAAAGAATCCAACACAACAAATTTTGTATTCCCGAAACGTCGTGTTTGATTCTTTAACACACAAATGATGGCAAATGTCCAAATAAGTAATTATAATAAAATACTAAATACTGTTAGAGATATGAGACAAATTTGTGTAGCACTTGGAAAAAAAAATCCCATTAGGATATGAAACTAGTAAATGCTTGAAAATTGTATTTTATCTCTGTAGCCTTTTTAAAAAAGATCCTCTAGGTTATCAAACTCAAAATACTCAAAACTAGTTATAAAATAAAATGTAAATAGGCTATTAATAAAATTTGGAAAAAACTTTAACTTTTAGAATTAATTTGATGACCAAAAATTCTTTTTTTACTCTCTATATAATATTCATGAGCTCTTTAAAAGAAAAACTAACTATAAGATAACTCATTTTACACACAAACCACGAATACACAATACAATCAACCAAACAAGGCAAACTCAGGTTACAACCAAAATGAATGAATTTGAACTTGGTAGAATACGGTTTGAGAAGAAGGGTCACCTTCTCATTCCAAAATAATGCTCAAGCTTGAACTCTTGTAAAACAACAAAATAAATACCTATATGTAAAATAAAATGGTAAATTACACTTAAAAACTCTTCTAGTGCTGAACCACTTCTAAGTAATACTGACTTTTAAATAATTGTCTTAAAAGAAAAACACCTGACATTATTGATGTACATATTTTTTGCCTTTTCCTGCGAGCAAGGGGGGGCCGCAGCCCTCCTCTGTTCCTGGGTATGATTAATTTGCATGGTGATTAACTCTGTCCCTTTTTCTTTATTATATTCAAGCATTCACAGAAAGTTTTTTAAAAATATTTTTGTTTAAATCACCTTTGGGACGTTTTATGAATATCAAGTTTTTAGACTTTCTTTTTTTAAACACATTTTTAGAATATTATCTGCAAGTTTGTCAATATAAAATATGTGTGACCACTATAATTCAAAAACACAACAGACTAGATGGATGACATGTAACACTTACACTCAGTACATTGAAATGAAAAGGATCATTGTTGCCATCACAAATGTGACTAAGGACATGCTCCAAAGTACAGGGATATCAAATTGATGTTTGCCAAGCACTTTTAGAAAGTATTAAGGTCGCCTATATAAAACATCCCCAAGGTTAATTTTCTTCTTAAGACCGAAATCGCCTCAATATGTTAACCTTACTTGAAGTAATGATTTTTTTTTAAATATGTGCATTTTTTCAATAGCTCTGAATTACTCAATTTTGAAATGCCCATGTTTGCTTCTGGGATAAATAACATGAAAAAGTTATTTCTATACCAAATGTTGGCCGAAAGGAGACTTAATAATAATATGTTAATGTATAAGTAAATAAATACTAAAAGTTTACTCACTTAAATTACTTTCTCCAAAAGTTTCATCATTTAGTGCATCATAATCCTCATCCTCTGTACCTTCTTCCGGATCTAGTGTTTCCTGACAGTTCTGCGAAAAAAAAACCCAACAATAAGTTTATTAGTCTCCTTATTAGTTTAGCTAGTTTATTAGCTAAAAAAGTTTATTAGTTTGGCTTCTGATAGTCTGTGAATAATTGTAAAACTATAAACAATTATTATTTTGTCGTAAAATTTCATATTGTGTTATTTTTAAAGTTCTATCTGCTAAAACAAAAAAAGTGAAACATTTAGGTCACTTGTTTGCTTAAAACTTATTCATTTAGCATAAGAATATCAATCAATAGGTAGTATTCACAACTTATTCTTGTCACAGCATATTTCCTCTGGAATAGATGAAAATATCACAATGGAATTGGGCATAGCTATTGTTATATTTGTTTGTTCAAGTTAATAATTATAACTCTTATAATTATTTTTAACATCTTTATTATAAGCATAGGCGGCCTACAGACAGTGCAATTATTATGACCAACCTGCTTACACCAGTGTCCGCTCATGACTGACCCCGCAGTGTCGCCAACCTTAATCTAATCTTATTACAAATCATAACATCTCTCTTATTATTATTAAAAATTAACAACATTTTTTAACTATTTTATCTTTACATACTTTAAGACAATATAATTACTTAAATAAAAATTAATTCCTTGTATATCTATTTTAATCGATAACAAAATAATCATAAACTCTTTTTTATTTATTATTCTTTTTTTTTTATTCCTGAGGATATCTTTTAGTAGTATTAACCACTCTGCCATATTTAGTTGAACATTTTTGTAGATTTGTTACAGAAGTGTGTTGACGGTATGGACAATTGTTTACTTACAATATTTTGATTATTTAAACCATGGTCATTGTCAGAATGATTATTAATGCTATTATCTGTATTTATTGTATTATCTGGTGAAATATGAATAGTATTACGTCTGTATGAATTTCCATTGTTATCTTGGAATGTAAATGATCTGGTTTGTTCACATTTATTTACAATTCTACCTGGACACCACAATGATTTGGGATTTCTTTTAAACCATACATTATTGCCACTAGAAAAGTTTTCTTTTGTATACTTAGTTCTAACCTCATAATGTTTTTTCATAATGCTTTTGTTTTTTATCATTTTTTGTCTATCTTTCTTAAAATTAATTTTAGGTTTCAGAAATTAATTATATGTCTAAGTATAGTGGTTCTTAAAGACCTTGACATTAATAATTGAGCAGGCGAACTTAAATTTTGCCTTGGAGTATTTCTAAATTCTAAAAGTGCAAGATAAGGGCCCTGCTTAGAATCTAAACGCTTTCTAAAAATATTTTTTATGACTTTAACAGCCGACTCCGCCATACCATTAGACTTTGGGTGGTGGGGGCTAGAAGTTATATATGATTAAAATTCCATTCTGTCATTAATTTTTTAAATTCGTCGGACATATAATAATTTGCATTATCCAAATAAAAATTTAATGGTATGCCATGACGTGTTAATGGTATGCCATGACGTGAAAAGAATGATTTAAGTTTGTTAATTATTGTTGTACTAGTACAATTAGATATGTGCGCAATTTCTATAAAGTATGAAAAATAATCTACTACCACTATGTAATATTTTTTGTTTAGTTCAAAAATATCACAACCTACATTTTGCCATGGTATTTCGGTTACTTTATGACATATTAATGGTTGATTTGATTTGTTTCTTTTGTATCTAGGACATGTTTGACAACATTTTACAAAATTTTCAATATCATTTGTCATGTTAGGCCAAAATAGAATATTTCTTATTCTAGACTTACATCTTGAAATGCCACTGTGTCCTAAATGTATTTTGTTTAACATTGATAATCTTAACGTTTTAGGAACAACAATTGCATTATTTTTAAATACGATTTTATCAATTATACATAATTGGGATTGCAAATCAAAATATGGTTGAATCTCAACCTCTATGTCCTTTTTATATTTAGGCCATCCATTTTGAATATATTTTTTTAATTTACAAATTTCTGCATCTGTCATGCTTTCTTGTTTGACATTTAGTTTGTTGGCCTCAGTAATAGGCATATTGTTAATTAAAAGATTTACCTGAACTTCAATTTCCTCATCAAAAGGATCTTTTTCTCCAAGCCAAAGTACATGCTCTAGATAAAGTATCCGCCAAAAATAGGTATTTACCGGGTATATATGTAACCTTTAAATTATAAGGTTGTAATCTTAGTAACATTCTTTGCAGCCTTATTGGAACATCACATAAAGGTTTTTTTAAAAATTGGTATCAATGGTTTGTGATCTGTTTCCAATATTACATTAATACTACGTTCACATATCAGTTTCACGTATAAAATCTCCAAAGTTTTATTCCAGACAAAAACATTATCTTTTTTTAATAAATCTCTAAACGGTTTAGTTAATTCTGAATAATTGGGTATAAATTTTGAAACATAATTTACCATACCCAAAATACGTTCAAGAGCCCTTGCATACCCAAAATACGTTCAAGAACCCTTGCATCTCTTGGTGAAGGCATATCAACAATAGCTTTTATCTTATTTTCATCTATTTCGATACCTTCAGCGCTAAATTTATGACCTAAAAATGTAACTTCTTCAGCATTAAAAATACATTTGTCTTTGTTAAATTTAATTCCAGAGTCTTTAGCTCTATCTAACACTATCTTCACTCTATGATTTAATTCTTCTGTTGTATCAGGATGTATTAAAATATTGCCTATATAAAAAATCACACCTGGTATTTCATCAAAAGTTTGTAACATAATTTTATAAAAAATGTCACTTGAGCAATTTAGACCATAGGGCAATCGTTTAAAAATATATCTTCCAAAGGAGTTTGAAATGCACATAATTTACCACCTTTTTTTCTAAAGGTAACATAAAAAACCTGCACTTTCTTTATAACTGCAAAGTATTTAGAAATTTATAACCTGCATAACTTTGTAAAGTATTTAGCGTTTGTAAGCTTTGAAGAAAGTTCTTTAAAAGTTGGAAATTGTATATATGAGACCTTTTGATTGCATTGTTCAAATGAAATGGATCTAAGCAAATTCTTAAATTTACATTTTTCTATTCTTCAATAACAATTTGATTAAGCCGTTCTGTTGGGTCATTAATCTCTTTTATAACGTCCAATTTAACCAATCTTTTCAGTTCCGCTTTTAATTTATCATATAATAAAACTGGCATTTTACGAGATGGTCTTACAACTAGTATTGTGTTGTCTTTTAATTGCAATTTTACTTCAATTGGTATTTTACCGATTCCTTCTTAAAATAATTGCTTATATTTCTCACGTTTAGAAGTCTCTACAATTTCTATTTTTTTTAATGAGACCTAATTCAATACAAGATTTTAAACCAAGTATATTAGAGCAATTAGGTAGTATTTGCAACATAAAATATTAAATTATACATTTGTGTCTTACCATTTACTCAACAATTAACATTACATGTGTCTAATATAAGAACACTATTCTTTGTAAAAGACGTTACTGATGTATTTGTCTTTTTTTACTAATTTATGGTTAATTTTAAGTTCTTTAAATGATTTAATTGATAAAATATTAATTTAAGCCATTGTATCTGATTTTAGTAGGCATTCTTTTCCATTAATAACTAATTTCTCGTACCATTGTTCTACTTCTGGACTTTGATTAGCCTACTATTTATATTTACTATATCTATAATAAAGTTTAAACTAGGTTCAATTATTGATGCTACATTATTAAATTTTAGAGCATTGTCTAGAGTAGGCCTACTTACTAATTTGCGATTAACTCTACACATATTGGCAAAACGATTCGCTTTCCCGCACTTATTACATTTTTTTCCAAAAGCAAAACATACACCAAACTTATGTTTGTAACCACATTTACCGCAAGAAGTTTGTATAACACGAGTTTGACGTTGAACTTGAACATCTGTTGTTACGACGGGTTATACCTATGTTTACTTTTGACCTGATATTGCTTGTGTAGTTTCTTTCACTGATTGGATTTGATAAATAATGCTTCTTAATATTTTTGATAGAGTCGATATCGGTTGATGACGTTCCCGTTTCAGTTTTAATATCTAGATGGTATGCTCGTCGATGAGCCATTTCTTTTGTTTAACAAATTCCCAGTGCCGATTTTATATCGATACTTTTTGTCTTAAGTAAAATTTCTTATGCTGATGAATCTGTAATTCCACTAATGAAAATATCTGTCACTAAACTGTCCCTTAAATTCCCAAATTCACATGTAGAACTTAGATTTCTAAGTATAGCCATATAATGTTCAAATGATTCACTAGGTAACTGAAACAGTTGAAAAAAATATGTCTTTCATACGTCACGTTATTTAACGGAAGAAAGTATTCATCGAATGTTATTATAACATGCTCCAACACTTTTGCACTTTCCTTTGTTAAATTAAAAGAATTCAAAATTTCAACACCCTGATCACCCAATGAATGTAATAATAACGCAATTTTACATTTATTTTGCACATTGTCAGTTAAAAAGGCATCACAATATAGATTAAATTTATGTTTAAACTTTGTCCAATTTTCAGCCAAGTTTCCTTCAAACGACATTTGACTAGGAATATTTTAGTGATAATCCATTGTACAAAATATGTCTTTTAAATCAGGAATATCTAATTCTTGTTGTTTTATTTTAGCCATATAACACTAAAGATTTATAAATTTAACTGTGCACGTTTAGGCTTACGTGTCTATCCTAAAACTTACAGACAATCGGCCACATGTTCACTTGTATAATGTGTTTAAAGTATTTTATAATTAATAATGACTTCACTTGTTCACCCCTGCCACCATGTTATATTTGTTTGTTCAAGTTAATAATTATAACTCTTATAACTATTTATAACATCTTTATTATAAGTATACAAACAGTGCAATTGTTACGACCAACCTGCTTACACCAGTGTCCACTCATGACTGACCTCGCAGTGTCGCCAACCTTAATCTAATCTTATTACAAATCGTAACAGCTATAAAGCATGTTAACTTACATAGGCCTACATGTTAATTTGTAGGCCTATATGACTTTTGGGGCCGCTTTAAGAATGGAATCCTTATCACGCAAGTCAAATTCGCACTTATCTGGTTTCAGTAGGACTGTCTTTCAGTATAATCATATAGTCTAAGCAATTTATTATAAAGTAAAGTGCTAATTTATGTCAATTTTTGTTTAAGGTAAAAACTTGAGCGGTCATTGTCCCCTGGAAATTGGAAAGCATTTACATAATGCTCGTACATTAAATTAAATAAATAAATTGAGATACCTACAATCACACAAAATTCAACATTTGACTTACACACATTACTGAAATTACTTAGCAATAACAAGATTTGTAAACAATAACAACTTGTTACAGGGAGTAAGGAGCCCTGTTACATAACAGTAAATACAACTCTAATTAAAACTACTTAACAAGATTATAAATCTTAACATGGCATTTATGATAAATGAAATACATAGATAGGACAAAACGACAAGTATCTATAAATGTTATCACATTCAAATGATGGAAAAATGCTAACACCGTATTAATGGTCTGGGTATCATCACCCATCATCGTCTGAATGCAATTCGGTAGGCAAAACCTCTTTCGAACACACATGTTTAAATTTTCCACACTCTAAAAAAAGGTGCTTGGTAGACAGTAAGGGCATAGTAGTGGATCCCCTTGACGTATCAGAAACCCATCGGTTAACATCGAACGACCAATGCGTAGACGAGAAACCTCTTTCTCTCAACAGCTTCGATGGTTTGAAGATATCCATGGCCGAACAGTATCCATAATTTGTCAGAGTTTATTATTCTGTAATCTTCTTCCCACTGTCTAAATAAGCCAAAATGGACACAAAGTCAGAAGGGTATTACACACCTCACATTAGGCTGTAAGTGTGTGGCTTCCTTAGTAACTAACTAGGTCTACCTTACTATTTCCCTGTATCCCAGTGTGACTCAGAACTCAGCTGACCAACACCCTAACTCCTCCCAGCCAAAGTCTGAGCCGGCAGAACAACTTTAACCAAAGTGTTAGGAGGATACATATTACATATCTTGGATGGATTCAAGTGGACTTCTTGAATAAGAACATATAAGAAGGTATACCGATGTTGGTGAGTATTTAGTGCCTTTAGTATTACAAAAAGTTCTGCTGCATATACAGAAGAAGAGGAGGAGTCATCAATATGTAAAGCTGTTTCCTGACAGAACAAATGCGCATTCGACTCCAGTTTAGAACAATCAGTGAATATTATATGACTTGATAGGTAAACATTGCAGATTGATATAAACTCCTGGCGGTAAACAACATCAGGAGTAGTTTGTTTTTGGGATTTAGACAGCGAGAGACCAACGTATGATTTCGAATCGTCCATGGAGCAACAATTTTATTTTTTTTATTTTTGGTTTAACGTCCTGCTATTTTGCACTTATGGCTAATGAAGACGGGACCTACAGTTTTACGTTGAATCCGAACCACAGCCAACGATGTCTGTTAAGAAACCATTTAGAAAATTATTCGGGGTCAATGGGAATTGAACCCGGAACTTTTCCATTGATGGTTGCCATGACGATTGATAAAGCTTTGATGCCTTAACAACCACGGCCATCGTGGCCTCCATGGAGCAACAAAACATGCATACATAGGAAGTAGTACAAAACCCAGATTATTAAAGATATGGATAGTTCTGCTCCCATAAGGAGCAGTAGATTGTTTGCGGAATTCGTATTGAACAAATAACGGATTGTGAAATACAATATCGTACAAAGGATGCAAAAATTTGGAGTGTGAGTTACACATATATATACGACAGTTGAAGTTGTCTACGTCGTGTGAGCGATGGCTCACCCTTTTCAACTAGCAGACTACAAATGGGACTAGAACGAAAAGCTCCAGTTGCAAGACGGAAGGCAGTCTTATGAACGGAATCAATATTTTTAAGAACTGATAACCTAGTTGACTATAGTCAATTCGTGATTGAATAACTCGGTAAAACTACAGCATGCAGGTCCTATCGACTCCCCAATGAGAGCGCTTAAAACCAGTAATAGGCCTATATCTTGGATCTTGATGCAGCGTGATTTAAAATTTGTCACATGCGGGTTCCAAGATAAGCTATGATCCAATATAAGATCTACAAATTTAACAATATTATCGGATTGAAATTGAGTTTTGTTTAGGTATAAAGTAGGACTATAATTCTGTCTACGACAAGAAAAAGCAATACATCGTGTTTTAGCAGCAAAAAACTTAAATCCTGTATAATTGTAAAATGTTTGTAATTTGTTAATGATTAATTGCAGAGTTCTTTCTGGGCCATGTTTTCGGTTGCCACGTAAATGGCAAAATCATCTACCAAGAGAGAATAGTGGACAGATAATCGCACATTATTAGCGTCGATACTATTAATTGCAACTACAAATAAGGTAATGCTAAGTACGCGGAACTAAAGGCCACCATTTTATAAATAAGTTTCATCTGATAAGATAGCTCAATGGCACGCTATAAAATATCAGTTAGGCAGGAAGTTTTTAATAAATGCTAAGATTTTCCCATGAATGCACCAAGATTTTAAGTATCCTCCAAGCCACATCATAAGCCTTTTCACGATCAAAAAACACTGCAACAAGTGTCTGACGTAGGAGAAAGGCATTAATTTTTGAATGACTGACTCTAACAAAATCAGTTGATTAATGGATGATCTCCTCTGTCAGAAACCAAACTGTTCTTTACAGATCAGTTGGTTACTTTCAAGATACCGTACAAGCTACCGATTTACTATCATCTCCACCAGTTTACATAGAACCAAAAACTCTCTCTGGTAAGAGACATAGGAGAATAACTGCTTGAATAAGTTTTGTCTTTCCCAGGTTTTAACAGAAGAATTACTATTGCCTGCAACCAAGAATCAGGAAAGATATGCTCCACCTAACCCAATTCTGGGAGGTGTTTAATCAAAGAACATAAAATATTGTCAGGTCCGGTAACTGAATTCGTAGCCGACAATAAGGCAAATAGGATATTTAACGGAGAACTTGCAAAGGTAGGTTATACGCGGTGTATGCGTTCCGGCAAAGTGCCATGTAAAATGAAACCGCGTATAACAGGGACTATTTATATGCTGACGTGCTAGCCAAAAATAAAACGTCATACAACAATAGCTTAGTATTGATATTGATCGAGTAGGCTTACATTAAAATAGATTTTAATATTTAAAACAAACGGTTATGTTTTTCAAATAAATTTTAGTGACTAAATTCTCAACAAAATCAAATGACTTTTAAATTGTTCACTAAATTCTGTACACAAACAATACAGTAAATGAAAAATGTGTACATATAGTAGGCTACAGGTGCTTTACATTTCACACATATAAATAAATTGAGTAAATTAAGTTAAAAAAAAGATAAATAGGCTACAGTGGAACAGTTTTAACCAAATTAAAATTACAGTAAAATATTTTGAAAGAAATTAAGTTCTTTTACTAGCCTACATTTTAGATTATTAGGCTACTCGTGACCAATATTTTCGCTACTGACAGCAAATGATAGCTTGATCAGACTATGTTGTAAAAATAGACAAATCCAAACAATGACAGAACAAGAAGGGGTGGGTAGGGGTACCGATATAAGAGCACTGACCTTGAGGGGAAAGTGAGATGACAAACAACGCACCCAATAACTTATTATCAAATTATTACTGAAATTATCAACTATAGCCTACACTCAAACAAAGTATAATATAGCTAATGTAATGTAATAATAATGTAAAATTAAAGAGAACATAACGCAAAATATTCCAAACTAAGTAGACTTAGTCTAATTGGCGCAATTTTACTATTCGACTCTAGGCTAACCTATGGCAACAGAAATGCAAGAATAACAATTTTTTTAAATCCTAAAAGGTTCTAACCTATAGTATTTAGTCACAGTATGTTTACCTGTATTCAACATTTAACAGTAGAATGTAAAACAACGTCGTTGTCTGCAAAAATATTAGGCTAGGGTCGAATAGTAAACTTATGCTGTCTAACTAATTTGATTACCTTCTTTTAATACGCTAAGGGAATTTTATTTAAGCATGTAGTCAGGACTAAGTATAGGCTTATATTAAAGTTTGGGGCAGCCCAGTTGGCGGAACGCTCTACTACTCATTCCGCCTGCCAATTGCGTACTGTCCTGCATGAAGACATAGTTTCACAACCACTGTCTCTGAATGTTCTTATAAAATTTTCTTTTACGATATCTACAGTATAACCTCGTTAAGTCGGCCCCCTTTAAGTCGGATCTCCGGCTAACCCGGACCGGTTTGCAATAAATAAAAAAATAAAAATGCGCATTTTGATAGCGCTATTGCTTTATACTAGCACATAATCGTAATGTACTGCACGGTGATCATGTTTCCGTCGAGTTTCTTTGCCGTGCGGCATGTAAACGTTACTTGAAGCTGTCGCAATAGAAACTTACAAGCTTTTCAACCAAAAAGTAGACATACCTGTACAGTCCACAGATGTGTTTTTTGTTTTATTGTGACGAGTAGGGCCTAAATATTTTTAAAGTGTTTTTCTCCGTAATAAAGGAAAATATTTAATATAAGTATATATATACTATAGTGTATTTTCATTTTTTGATGTTTTATGCTCTTTCTCCGGCTAACACGGATTTTCGTTACTGTATGTCGGTTCGGCCGCGGTCCCGGCTGGTCCGACTTAACGAGGTTGTACTGTATTTATACCTTATTATATTTACCCATGATTAGTTTATTCAACAACAATTATTATATTTACATAGTAGGATTTTAAAACTAAAAACCGAAAGATAAGGAATGAGAAATGTTTTTAGTAATGCCGAGTTATGAGACTGTTTCCGCAAAATGGTAATAGGCCTAGTTGTAGTTGCCTTCCTGCTGGCATAGCCAACTGGGCTGCCTATTACTCTACACTAAACTGTGTTAGCCTATAGCCTACTATATTCCAAGACTTATTTCTTCAGTGGAGTGTTTTACCTTTTTATGTATTTATAGCCTATAAGCGTTAAAGAAAAGTTTTAACAAAATACTAGGTTCATTGTCAAGTATTATTGTTAAAAGAAGAAAAGCATAGTTTAATATAAACAGTTAATAAAAAACATAGTTATCAACAGTCGAAAAGTGGGATCCTATTCCAGATGTATATTAAAACTAGACTTAGCCTAGGCCTAGTTAGCCTACAAAACTATTAACCTACCGTTAACGAAGTATCAAAGTCAAAAAAAGAATCTGACATTATTAAACATAAAATGACAACAGCTGCACAGAAAACGTTAATATTAACACAAGTTAGTTCACATACTTTAATTGTTTTACAAAATAACCTCACATTCACTGATTTTCAGATTCGAACTTTTGCTATTACAAATTACTAACACACTGGCACTGGCTTCTGGCATTGCCATTTTTTATCTTCAAGGTATGTAGACAATAAGGTAGTATCATTGTATTTGGATAACCTAATAGAACTCCGATCCAATGCAATATTTTGTTCCACTGGAAATTCGACTTTTTTGGCGCTATCTATTGGGGAAACGAAGGAAGCTGGTTGGAAACACCAATGCTTACAATGCTTTCTCCCTAGCGCTACCTCGCGGCGTGATCATGTACTATTTTCGCGAACACCTTTTTTCCGGAACACAACCCCCGTATGGATGCAAGATCTATTTATTATTCATGATCTATGGTAGTATGTTAAGTTGCGAGATTAATATGCTCAAGAGTGAAAGTATGTATACTGTGACGTCATTAACGTGACTGGCTCCATAGAAAGAATAACAATATTGAAAAATACCTGTGCCTTTTCTGAATAATTACAACTTATTTTCCAAGTCATTGTTTGTTTTTTTCTGGTCATTGGTAAGATTTATAATATAAACAATTATCTTTGTAGCTCAATGAAAAGTTTGGTCTTAAGCCGACATGTTGAATGATCCAGATCCACGATAGAGTTATGACTTCTGCGACTCCTACTAGACAATGCATGCCTATAATTTTATTTGTGCTCTAGTGAATGTATCCGGTTGCAGCTTGCAGCCATTAAGGAGTTCCCTAGATGCTGCTACTGCTCTCCCCAGTGCATTTCCGTTGGGAAGATATTTTAGTGTTTCTCACTTGCATGCAAGTGAGAGATTAGTCCCACAGTACCTCTCTGGTGAGAGGTCTGAGTAAACGCATTTCATCCTACCGAAAAAAACTTTGAACACCTTCCGACGGTGGACTTCGATGGTTCGTCACATATTGTGACCGTTGTTAAAACCTACGAGCGTCCAATCCAATGGAGAGCGTCGAACGTTCGCATTTGGCAATGTTCCGGCCGTTGTTGGCATTCTTGTACCAAGTCAAAAGGATGCTTCCTACGTTTAAAGGAAATTGTTCGTTGGTTCGACTCAACACCTACACGAGTCGTTCAAATGAAGGGAGACACTTGGGTAGGGAGGGGATTTTCGTATCACTATTTATTCTCCATTCCTGCCCAAGATTTGTCTTGTTTGTATGATGAAGATGTTGCGGACCATGAGCTGATGTGATATTTTGAATAAGTATCCAAGACTAGTAAAACTATCGCTACTGGCCAAACATTGAAGGCCAACTGCTAGTAGGTATTTCACAGGAATAGCTGGTCTGATACCGGTACGATATCTTGCTTTTGTATTTTGGGTCCAATTTTAAGCAATAGGTACTGGTATTCAAAATCTTCAGCTGACATTCTGCAAAATTGTCAAATTTTCCAGAAGGTTCTTTTTGTAAATGCAACATCGTATCCGAGGCATTGTACCTAAAATAATAGTGTTGCTATAGAAATATTTCATTTCATATTTAAAATCAATTTAATTTTTTAAAAAGAAGAAATTATTTACTTACCGATCTTTGCTCTTATTTAGAGATATCTTCCACAACGTACTAGTACGTCTTTTACGTCTCACCCCTTGAAGTAATACGTTACAGTACAATACAACCACGCAATAGCATCATCGTTATTATCCACGTCCATTGTTAAAACTGGACAAACGTTTGTATCAAACCGTTTTCATAAAGTATTGAATCAAAAATTCAATTCTCCGTGTAACAGGAAAATTTGCTGCACTAACTGTCGAACTTACTTGCCTCAAACGTTCGGTCCAACATTGGAGCGATCATTCGTAGCATCGTGTAGAACCTGCTTTAATAATAAAAATCATTCTAGTTACAATCTTTAGCCTTTGCAAGTTACAGAGTTATCCGGTATAAGTATCTGGGGAGTTATAAATACTATAGCAGAAAAGCTGATACTCAAAGCTTTAACAAAGACTCAAAGGTTACGTTTGTTTTAATTGCATATAAAATATGCTATTTTTGTCTTTCATAAGGTATACCTGTAGAAGACTTAATAATTTGTTATTGATATCTAAATACTAAATTTTATCTGTTTCAAACTATTATATTATTATCTATGGTTACTTTTGTACCTCTTTTGATAAGTTTGTGTCTCTCAAAAGTTAGGATCAGTCAGGTAACTATATAGAAACTATGGCATTTCGTAGTCATGGAATGTCAAGTCCTGCAAGGTTTGGGCCCCGATAGGGTCCTTTCACAACATCAAATTATATAAACCTTAAAATATGCCCCAAATATGGTTTTTCATATATTATTTTATTGTAATAACAAACAAATTACATATTTCAAAGCACTAGTTTTGTTTTATAAATGCATTTCCAATATTACTTTTGATCAAGCAAATTAAAGTTTATGTAAATTATTCATATAGGTAAAAAGCATTTCTTAAAACATTATCTAGTTATACCCTTGATTCTTCATTGATATCTCTGTGTGTGTTAATTAAAGACTTGAGCCTGTATTTAGAGTTCTTACTCAATGTTAAAATTTTGAACGCCGAAAATTAACTATAAATGAATGCAGAACTCCGACCTAACGTCAGATGGCGGCGGCATCGACTCCAGTGGAACACATATAGTAGTACTATTGGAAAATTTTGAAAACTAAAGTTCAAGTTGTATAAACACGGATCCTTTTCGAAAACAGAAGTTCTGTGTGCAAATTTCCAGTAAGATTGTTAGGCCGAAGCCTTTAGTATACACCATAACCCCTGGGATTTACATATTTAAAAGTACGTTATTGGTTTTCTCAAGCCGAATTACAGTGTTGAAAAAAGATAAAGCGTTAGTGATAGTTATGTTTTAAAAACGAACTAGCAGTCAGGGTTTTAGGCAATTGCATTTACCCACCACCACCCATGGCATTCCGATTTTTGTAGCCATGTTATTGGTATTTGCAAGCCAACTTTTTCAGAACTAAATTATTGCTTGAATTGTGTGAACTGCAATAGAAAATAGTAAATTTGGCTTAAGGAATTACTGTCTCTTTTAGTTACTGTGTTTTATAAAACTTCCTTATAACCACGGTTTTTTCTCGTCCCTCTGGCTGTAGTATCACCAGACTGTCAAGAGAACTTACACTTGGACAGGCTACATATAACTGGAAGTGGGAGAAACAGTCATTCCTTAAATCTACTCCTGCTACTTTCAAATATTGCCCTTGCGCTTTGTTTATCGTCATGGCAAAGTAGACCTTGATGGGAAACTGCAGTCGTTTAAACTGAAAATGGTAGTCAGAAGAAATCAAAGGGATTCGGGGTACAAAATCTGTTTCTCCTGCATCGCCGCCTGTGAATATGGTTGCTTCAATCACATTCCTATGTAAGGCTTTAACCTGCAGTTTGATTCCGTTACAAAGTTTTGGAGGGATCAGATTTAGCAGCAACATTATTGAAGTTCCAATTTTGATGCAGAGATTGTGAAGTGGAAGTCCTGGTGGGTTTAAAGTCTGAAGGAACTCTACAGTCTGAGTGAACAGCGTCCTCCAACTCAATCACAGAGCCTAAAGATTGATAGTTCATCATTCTGAAAAAAGTTGATTCAATACAGAATCATTAATGCTGGTTGCGGAGTCATTAATGCTTTGGTGGTAAAATAGCTCTTTCTTTAAGCCAACTAAGATTGCCTTTGTGCAGTTTGTTCAAATTGGGGTGGTTATTTTCAGTCAAAGCTTGTAGGTCTTTGACTGTTAAGCAAAGATTGTTTGGAATTACTACCTTGCCTTCCTCTTCAGATAAATTACCATCCCCGTTTTGAAGAAGTAAGTTTGAAAACTCCTCTGCTCCAAGACAACCTTTGAGATGAACCCTCATGTTGACTCGCAAGGATAGGACTTGGATTTTTGCCACAGAAATGATGATTTAAGGCACACTCCCACCTCAGCATGAATAACAGGAAATGTCTGCCAGAAGTCTCCGGCTAAAAAGACAGTCATCCCACCCATTAAACATTTACTACTTCGGATGTCCTGAAAAGTTTTATCCAATGCTTCTAGTTGTTTCCTGTGAGCCACGGTGACCTCATCCCAAACAATCAACTTACACTTCCTAAGTACATGTGCTGCATCACTCTGCTTTGAAATGTTGCTCAAATAAGTCTCGGTATGGTTTAAGTTGAGACGAAGTTTGAAGGCTGAGTGAGCTGTCTTTCCACCGTCTAACAAAGTTGCAGCTATACCAGAGGAAGCTACAGAAATCGCAATTTTCTTTTATTTAATTACGGTAGCAAGCAGCAGATTGATCATACACATTTTCCTTGTTCAACCTGGAGCATCAGAAAGATAAGCTGCCCAAAATCTGAATCAACGCATTTAATCACTTGGATGTAACTTGGAAACATGGATTTAGCTTTCTTAATTTCTATAAAACAAAACTTTGAATAATTTTACTCAATGTACAAAAAATCAATTCAACATTTACTCCGGTTATTAAGACTTACGCGTTATTGTTTTTTAAAGCTTAATTTTGCGTGTAAACACTCCTCGCCTCTCCTATCATAAAAATCCCTTTCCCACGGAATGAAGGGACTCTATTACCAGCACTTACAAAAATCGAGAGTTTGCCGGCTTTTTCATTTTTTGAACTATTGTCGGTCGCCGGTCGGTACTATAAAAGTAAACGTTTGGTGCAGGGGGCAGGCCTAGTAGCGGCAGTGCAGTGGCTCTCCTTCATCATTCAAGATCCCCCTTTCAAGACGAGAATGAAACGAGCTAAGTTTAAATATTTTAATAAATAGTATTAAATACTAATACACATATTAATTATTGTTGTGAATAGTAATGAATCTAAAATAATAGTCTAGTAACTTGGGTAGACCCCTGCGAGCTACGCATTCCAACCTAAACTTGCTCCTATCGCACTGCGTGAAATAGTTTATAAAACCTATTTCTATTACACGGATGATTTATTTCGTCAAGATTAAGTTAAAGTTTATTTTATACTGTTTTAAAAATGAGAAAGTGAAGTTTCCTTGTACTGTATATTCACACGTGTTTAAGTATTACAAAACTACCTCGCTTTCTGGACTTTCTATCTCTTAATATTATTTATATTAGCCTACACTCAAAATAAATAAAAAGAAAAAAGAAGACAAGTAAGTTATGAACTTAGACACATATTTTAAGACTTTTATGCTTTGTTTACATTCACCCACATTAAAAAAAGTAGCCTAAACAAAAAACTGCCCTCAAGCAAATATTTGACACAAAATTAGCATATCTTATATACTGTCTTATATATTACTAATATTACAATTAATAAAAGTAAAATAGACAAACGACATAAAAAATGGTACCGATAATAAAAGTAGGCCTACTTGGTCAGATTTAATTCAGTTCTAGGAAATCATTTCGTTTATCGTGGAATAAGATATTGTTAACTAGCCGAAAAGGAAACGATAGGCCTATACTGCAATATGTTTCGAAAACGGAACAGATATTTGTATTATAACACGGTAATTTTTTCGTTAATTGCTTTGATTTTGTTTGCTTTTATATTGTTAACCTAACCTAAAAAAGCGATGTGTTGAAAAGATATCTCCCGAGGTCGGCTGTTTAGATAAGTTGAAAGTAAAAAAGTATTAGGGCAAAATTAACATCTGGAAATATGTATCAATAAGTTTGTAACCTAAAACAAACAACAACAGAAAAGTGCACGATTAAATATAACGATAAAATGAAATACATTTTTCATATTTTTTTGATAATAATTAGGCTACATTTTCTTTCATTTAAAACAAACCGCACGAAAATTAGGCCGGTAGATCTCCAGCAATAGTTATCAATAGGGTCACCAAACGTTTAAGACAATGCTGAATTATTATATAAGATAAGATTTATTGTTTCTACATTTTTTTATGTACCCATTGATAGTAAATTACTACGGTCTTTTTTAATTTCTGTAGATAAACATTTTAATATCAATTGTTTAATACTTAGGCTAACCATCCTATTGATAGTAAATTACTAAAGCTAATTAAATTAATTAAAATTATTTTTTATTGGAAATACTGTGTACATAAACATGACAACATTCATTATTAAATCCATAAGCAATCTGCATTTCTACTTTAATGTACTCTAAATAAAAAGTCAGAACATTTTAGTACACATCATTTTAAGTTAAGGTTCAATTTTAAGACTTTGTATTTTATATTGTAATGATTTTGTAATATTCGTATACAAAGACTTTGTGTATATTTATACTTAATAATATCAATAGCTTGATGACTGTATTTATAAAATACATCTACAGATTTAATTTAAATTACAAAAATGTCACATATTAAACAAACTCAAAGTTGCAATTTACTGTCTAGTGACGGTAAGTCGACTGTAGCTCATTCTAATCGTCAACAAAATAACCATTTTTAAAATTTCAAGATCAGCGCGTCCTGTCGTGAAACATTGGCACTACTTGAACTTGTGCTTCAAAAATCTCTCACAAAAGAATGTATTAGGTGGCCTATCTAGAAGGTCCATAATCAAAGATGCCACTCGTTGCCAGCCAACGAGTCAACAACTTGACACATGTTTACAAAATTGTCAAGCTGTCAGAATGCCTGTAAATTTAGCTGACTGTTACTAGTTTGTTGTTTTGTTTGTCATCATAATTATTCAGCTTGTTGAAAATTGTAATTTTCAGCTCTCTGGAGTAATTTGTGCCGCATGGTACCTAATATTTCTAGAATTTGTTTCTATAACTCTGATATAAAAAAATGTTGTTTAAACTTAAGAGCAATATTTTGAAAAAGTACCGCACATTTTCAACTTGTGAGGTAAGCAAACAAATTTGTGCTTGATAATTTTTGCTATTCGAATAAAGTTTATCCTGTTTGTAAAAAAAAAAACAATTACAGCCATTTTTCTTTTAATTTTGTTGATATAATCTGACAGGTTAGGGTTAGAAATGAAGCATATGGTTCCACTTTTTAATTATGGCCACCCTTAGATCAAAATAAAATGAAACCACTTCTAAGCATTTTGTTACTTTTCTGTAAATTTGCATTTTTTAAGGAAGAAAATTAATGATTTTGAAAATCAGATTAGTCTAGGATTAAGCCTGTACATTTTAATTTAGTTTATGTATTTATTTTGTTTTGCATAACATTTTACTTTGTGCCATTAACTAATGAAGATTAGGGAGTATCATTATGTACAGAAACTAAATATGTGAACTGCTATAATACAAGACCTTTTTTAGGAAAGTAAGAACTGCTGTCAACTTTTATATGTTTGCAAATTTTAAATATACTCTGACTGGAATATTATAAGTTTGTTTAGGTATTTTAGGTTGCAACCCAGCCATGATAGAATGATAATAGTAGAAGTAGTGGTATTGTAAAATTTTGCCGTAAAATGCCAGTAACTAGATTATATTTTGAGTAACTGTGTTAGAGGGTGCAACTGTAGCAAGCTGGATACACTTGATAAGTTATTGTACCACAACTTTCCCTTAATATTTTAATTTAGCTTAAGCTTTTATTGGATAGGCCTACACTTGATAAGCTATTGTACCACAACTTTCCCTTAATATTTTAATTTAGCTTAAGCTCTTATTAACTGAGTCCATTTGTTTACTTACTTTCTGATCAAGTATTAAATATGTTTTCATGATATACAAATAGTGAGTGTTAAGTTAATGTTAAACATTTTCTTATAAATGAATAAGTTTTTTTATTAGGCCTGTATATGTTTTTTTATTGGACAAAAATAGAGGTATACTTTGGTTAAATAGGCTATTGGGTTTATCACAATAATTATTATATTACTCTTTGTACGACTATATACAATATGTTTATACTTTTTAACATAATATAGTATAGGTGTAGTTATTTCATTAGCCTACTGAAAAGAGCTACATTTTTCCACTTCCGACTAGATTTTTCTACTTAACAAAGTAATTAGTAGGCCTAGCCTACAAGTGGTACTCTTCAATATTTATTTGTAGTTCAGTCCTCAACATCTGTGACTTAAAGTCGTTTAGGTTGAATCTCACCAATGCATTTGGCTTTACTGGCAACGCTTAATTCCATCCGCATAGGTTTTGACAGTAAAAAGTGTTAGCCTAACAGTAAATATGAACTGACAAAGACGGAGTAGCACATTATTACTTACACATAACCTGAATGCCAACAACTATGCTGCATAATAATTAATAATGATTATTATTAATGTTTATCAGTAACACATATTATGAATTATAACAGACCAATTGTCTTGTAAACTTAGTCTACACTTTATTGATCAGTATACTATTAATAGGCCTACGTATAGGTCCATTTAAAAATCTGATCTTAGCCCAAAAGCCAGTAAACTACCTATTTCTCCAACTAACTATCCATTTCCACAAATGTGTGTTAGTAATGTGCATTGTTTGAAGTTGCGATGATTTTCTGTTCAGGCTTTTTATAGTAAGCTTCGAGTAGCAGTGATTGGACAAAGTACATTTGCTTCAGAAGTTTACAAGTGTCTAAGAAATCGAGGTCATGAGGTGGTGGGTGTTTTTACAATTGCAGATAAAGGTAGCCGGGAAGACCCTTTAGGTAAGTTTTCTCTTTAAAAAAAAATTAAGATTGCTATGAAATTTTTGTGACTTTCTGTTCATTTGTTTTACAAGATGTTTAGTTAAAACTGGTCATGCAATTGATGTGATTCCCACCAATACTTTATTTATGTAGGCCTACTTGACTTACTAAATGTTTTTATTCGTACAAGTTGTTTTTGTTCATTGGTACGTCTACTTACCAACTGGTTTGAAGTCTTCTGCTCTTTTTTTTCTGTTGCCTACCATCTTTACTATTTCAATATAATTGCCTGCAATATTTATCCGTTTTGTGACTTTATAGTTCTATAAATTAAACATGTTTTGGGGCTGCAGTCCCATTGTCAGTTTTATTTTTATTCACCATTTTAGAGGTGGTTACACGTTTAAAACATTTTCGATTTTACAACATAGCCGGCTCATCATTTTTTTGAAACTACAATCCCCAAAATTGTCTAAACCCTTGTACTTCAACATCACTGATCTTAAAAGCTATTCACCAGCTGCATAAACTCTAAGGGCTTTTGATTTATTTTACAACCAACAAGCCTTACACTTTCTTTGGTACTTTGAATTTATTACCCATTTAACCCTGATTTTTGCGTAAGAAACCAATATCATCCACATAAAATAGATTTTCCAGCCTTCTCAGCAAACCACCTCAAAAATCTTCTGCTGTACAAAGCAAGCAGCTAAAATTAAACCAATGATTTTAATTCCTAATAAAATTAATATTGCAATACTATGAAATTTAGTAATACTACCTCAACATTAATTTAAGGCAATGATAAAAGAAAATCCATAGGCTACTATTGTGAAAAGTTCAACCAATGCTTTTTCTTTTTGATCTAACTTTTTTAATAATAAAAATTATATGATTTTATTTAAATATACAAAAAGTTCTAAAAAATCTATAAAATTTCTCTTACTTAATTACCTATAACTGTAAAGACTAGGCTATTATGTCTTTATTATAACCTTTGTAAATTTTGTTGTTTTATATTACAGCTGAATCTGCAGCTAAAGATAATATACCGGTATTTAAAATTAAAAGTTGGAGGAAGGATGGAAAAGCAGTGCCGGAAGTTGTTCAAAAATATAAGGAAGTTGGAGCTGAGTTGAATGTACTTCCATTTTGCTCACAGTTTATTCCAATGGAGGTGATAAACTTCCCTACTCATAAGAGTATCTGCTACCATCCATCAATTTTACCTAAGCATAGAGGTGTTAGTGCAATCAGTTGGTAAGGTCTTAAATATTATGACATCATTAATTTGTATAGAATTTTAAGTATAGGCTACATTTCTCATTTATCGTATGACTTTCAATTAGTTACCAATTTTATGTTATAAAAGTATAGTCTACATGCAAAGTTTAAAAAAATTGATCGTAAATAGGGCCAGTTGAAATTTTTATTAATTTATGGTCAAATGTAAGAACCAATTAGCTGCTCCGTGGCAATAAACACAGTAAGCAACTGGGTTAGAGAG
>JAGFPH010002484.1:122403-134846 GCA_018207615.1 Philaenus spumarius | reverse complement strand
AGTCAGTCTGAGCAGGTGGTGCGCTATGATACGGATGACCACTCCTCCTTTCATCATGCTCTTGTGCAATTCCTAGCTAAACAATTATTAATTTGTGGTGCTTCTTTGTTTTTTATTTCAATCGTGAACATTCAGTCAGTCTGAGCCGGTGTTGCGCTATGATACGGATGACCACCCCTCCTTTCATCATGCTCTTGTGCAATTCCTAGCTAAAAAAAAAAAATTTGTGGTGCTTCTTTGTTTTTTATTTCTATCTTTTTTCAAGACATTGCGGTACCAACGGACAGACTGCGGGATGACAAAACGGACAGTTTGAACAAACTATCCATTCCCTTCCGTTTTTAGAAGAAAACGGAATCGTAACGCAACGGAAGGAAAAAATCAGATGGTGAAAACCTACGCTAAGGCGAGGTCATAGCATTTGCCGCGTCTACGTGTGATATGAGTTTAGTTTGAACATTCAGCTCCTCCGAGCCGATCAACGCTGTATAGAACTGACACTAGCAGATGTCTCCGCACTTAATTTACACCTTAACAAGTCAATACGTTGATATTATTCATGAAATCCGCCTACTCCGAATTCCTAGTGTTCGGTCCCAATTAGTTCGGAATAACGGGACTCTACTTTACTTCCATTTTTGGAGATTGAGAGTCAATTTGATATTTATGTACACACTGTATTAACACTATGTAATTTAATAAACATGCGAGCAGAAACAAAATATCAAATTAACATACTATAAGTTATTCAAATTTTAGGTTTTTTGTTCTTCTATATTAAATAACTATTTTGACATTGTTTTTACACAGGTTGATTGGAGTAAATCATCTTCTGAAATTCACAATTTTATTAGAGGTCTTGATAGTTCTCCAGGTGCCTGGACGCTGATAGAGGAAAAAGAAGTGAAGCTGTTTGGGTCTAAACTGTTTTCAGGCTCAATCCCCGAGGGACGAAGTATTGCTGTTGACACTTTAAATAAACCCTGCCTTATTCATAACAATGGCTTACTAATTTTTGGAAATGATAATGGAATGGTAAATAAATTGTATTTTCTATGTATATAGTACATTTATTTCTCACAAAACATTATATAATATACACAACAAAAGGTACACCTTTATTTAAGGCAATGTTAGTAAGTCAGACTTCCACTTAAGCCTAAAATACATAAATAATACATATGCTGGTGTATTTATAGGCAAAATATAATCCAAATAAAACAAACCTGAATCCAATTTGAACAACAATCATCCGCATTGTCCATATCATATACAGTTGAACTTGGTTTTAACGGCCTCGATCCAACTCGGACGTAGCGTCATTTTTCTTAGGTCCGGCCAAATCATTATCTTTTACGATATAAACCCCTGTTTTAGTGTCAATAAATATTTTAACCACTCGGTTGTAACGTCATAAATCTACAAAATATCAATGTCAAACTTTGAATTCAGTTTTCTCAGAACTTGAAAAATGTTAGAATTCCCCCCTTTCCTTTGATGTCTGGCCGAATATTTTCTCCCTCTTCAAAATCAAACCGTAAAATAAACAAACGACGTATGTATTTTTTTCACAGTAAAATGTAATCTGCGGCGGGTCCCATCAAAGACGGTAGAGGGGGGTTCCATTACAAGCAACACTGCTAACTCCCCCACCCTCCTAAGGAACAATTCCCACTCTATGCAGTGTCAGTTGCGTGCTGCATGTAACTAAACACATGACCTTGCTGAGAAAGTGTTCGGAGAATAGAAAAGTGCGGCTAGACTCAATCGTATATCTTGGTGAGACATTTAGGTAGTTGTTGTGATCAGACAATTGTCCCCCCCACCCAACAGTAATGTTGACGCTTTAAAATTGTTGCGTGTTTTTTAATACAGTAAGTTAATGTTTTAATACATACTGTAATTTTAGTGTTTTTGAATACAGTTTGTTAATACACATTACATTAAAACTTTACACATTAACCAATGTTACCTAATTTATAATTGTAGGTGACCTCAGCTCCAATCATCTCAAATTATCGGGACCCTACTGTACATTAAAAGAAAAGTATAGTGTTTTTCTTTTTAATAAACGTCACGAATAATGTTGCCAATAATAGTTTGTCCTTTCACTCAAGGTAACAAAAATACGATTTCCTGTTGGTACATCTTTATAATGTCACTCGGATGTAGCGTCAACATTCCTTAGGTCCCTTCGTTCATGCTGTAACCAAGTTCAGCTGTAGTGTAAAAACATTGTAGAATAAAATATGATTAAAACTCACAGAACATGTAATATGGTAGAACCGGCACCAATGGCCGAGCGGGATGGAGTGATGTGAGTCAAACCTCCTAGCTGTTCCCCCACTCTCTTGCCCTCTCAGTTCCTCCACAAGCGCTTTCTCAATTACCTTTTTCTGATGAATTGGAACTGTTTTGCTCCCATAAAGAGTTTTGTGGAAAGTGTTTATTTGTGCAAATGAAGCTTACAAGGGCTTAAGCCCAAATAGTTGTCAGTTAGACCTAATTAATATGATTACATTAATAATTGTTTTAATAAATTCTGAATGTTGTGAAACGTATTAATATTTGGACAGTGAACAAAATAAATAATACACATTTATTACGATTTTGATATTATCTGAGTTATTTCATAGTGAACCAAGGTTTCAACAATAACAGTTTTGTAAATAACTTATTTAAACCATGGCCCCCCGTAGTAATGTTTAAGTGAAATAAATATTAGAAACGTAACAATTTAGTTTTATTAATTTTGTTTTACTTCATTGTCCGAATGTTTATAAGTAGTTAACATAACATAATTGGTAGGAGGTTAAGTTTCATAAAAAATGAACTTTTTGAAATTGTATTTATGTTTACATATTTTATTTAGGTATTTAAGTATAGATTATTATAATAAAAATTATTGTCCCTGGAAAAATACTAATTTGTTGTTTCTTGACCTTATTTTATTTTTGTGGATTTGATCGTTGATCTCATTTATGTGATGAAATATCCTTATTTTAATTTAATATGCGACTATGTTTTTTTAAAGTAATGAGCTTCTTGTTCTAAAAAGTGATCTGTTGAAGAAAAAAACCTTTTCCCCATTAAATTCTAATATGTCTTATTTATTTTAATTAGAATGTAACATAGTGATTTCTTATTTTTAAATTCCTTAATTTATTAAGGTTTTATTCTCTTGTGTTAAGGAAAATATAAAATCAACTTTTTCACTATATTTTCACCCCTTAGCAGTACGCGACAAAATGTCAATCTATGATACTTTTTTTTATGTATGTTGTAAAATATAAATGTACAAATTTTCAGCTCACTAACTGTTTAAGGAAAATATAACAATTAATTTTTATTGTTTTAGGGGTTATTTTAACCCTTAAATCAAAATTAATTCTAGCCTATGTTACTCAAAGACAGTATAGCTTTTTATTAGTAAAACTATTTTTCCAATCGGTTCAGTAGTTCCAGAGATTATCCCCTACATACAAACAAATAAACAAAAGAATTTTACCTCTTTAAAATAATAACCCCAAAGTTAAGATGGTAAATAATGATGTTCAAATCAAATTATTTCGTATATTTTATAACAGCAGTTACAATAAAGGTTAAAATAACCAGCGAGGCTCAAGTCTACACTTTAATAAAAACCTAACCTAAAAATTAGAAATTTAAATAATTGCTTCACAGTTTGAATCAGATGTTTTATCTGTTATTTTATTCAATTGGTTACTATGGTAATAAATATAAATAACATGTGATCATTCATCAGTCTAGGCCTAACCTAGAAGATTTTTTTCCGACTAAATTTACAAATATTGAAATAAAAAAGGCTTTTATCAAAATGAATTCTAGCCTTTGTTTACTGAGGGATAGTGTAGCTTTTTATTAATAAAACTATTTTTTTCAATCGGTTCAATAGTTCCAGAGATTACCCCCTACATACAAACAAACAAATTTTACCTCCTTTATAATATTAGTATAGATACTTACTGATGAAAAGTTATCGGAGGGCTAACTGTTTTATCCACTTCTCTCACGCTGCAACCAAAGGCCATACAACAATGCATTATAACATAAAAAAGTAAAAAAAACAAAAAAAAACTTCAATAACAAAGACTAAACAAGGAGTAACATAAACACACGTGGAGAGTTCTGATGTAACGTGGAAGGTGTAGTTAAGTGTGTTAAACTACGGAACGGTGTGTTTTTGAGGGCAAAGGAGTGGGGGTTAGAGAGCGGGAGTCGACTCACATCCTCTTACCCTATGCCGCTTCTATTCTATTCAATATTCTGTGTTAAAACTGCACAAATGATGTTCATATTATAGTTATTTATATATAATTATTTGAATTGAATTGAACTGAGTAGACACTCAACTGTTAATTGAAATCATTTTTTTTTTAAATAAATCTATGTATATCCATCGCATGCAGATAGATATACACATCCATGTGCAAGTAGAATAAGTAGAATTACTTTACGTAAATTATATCCACCGATTCGCTAGATGTTTATTTTTTGTATTATTAATACACATTTGGCACTTGTTTTATGTATTTTAGTTAAAGATATTGATAATTTAATACACAACTTTGCAGGAAAAGCAGAAACGTGTTATGAGAGGGAGTGGGCAACATAGTTTAATTTGTGTTACTTTTAGTTAGCACCCTCCTAAAGATGTTGATAACTTGGTTACTGAAATGTATATCTGGGTTGAATTAATTGTAAATGAGCATTATATAAATATTTTTTTCTGTAATTGTTTTGTGTGTTTTGGTACCAAACTTTTGGTAAGAGAAAACTATTATTTGTTATGACTTGTAAGATGTGGACATACAAATTACATGATGAGACATTTTCCTGTTAGATTAAAGTTTTTATAAATCTATCTTTACAATTAATTCCTTTGATAATAATTGTTGTTGTTACGGCCAGGAGCGGACTGGCTTCATCAAAAGGTTGCATACCTTGAATACTTTGAGGGCGTATGTGGAGAACTACACATTAAAAAATTGGCCTTAGATGGGTCCGGAATATCCTCCAGGAATATTTTAGGTTTTTATATCTTTAAAAAGCTACTTTATATGAACTTTCCTAGTGTCTATAAAAGCTGCAACACATTTAATTTAACGGTGAATGTCATGGAATGTATCATAATTAGTTGTTTGAAAAATGTTATTTATTTTTGATTTACATGCAATATACAATTGATATTTTTTCAAATCAAATTAGTAGTTAAATTACTAAAAGTTTGTTAATTTCTACACTTTGCTCACAAAGTTTATTAATTATAAGTTCGTTATCAATTGATGACATGTTTTCTCTTGCAATTTGCATCAAAAGCAAGGCTTCTAGGTTTTATTGGCTAAGATTTGACCGATGTTTGGTTTTAATAAGCTTTAGAGAGGAAAATGCTCTTTTACAACTCGCTTGGGTTAAAGGAATTGTTAAGAGAAATTGTAGACTTTGTAAATTTCTGTGTACAGAACAGAATACATATTTGAAGATTCAGTATTAAGTTCTCGTTCTTCAAACTGCTCATGGAGTGTAGATTTTATCTGTGGCCAAACATTGACCAGAGAAAGCAATTCTTCTTTTATTTTCTCTTTGTGTACATCTAGAATTAATGCGCAAACTCTGTCTAAAGAATGAGATGGCAAACCATTATTTCTTAGCTCATCAAATCTTCTGGGATCAAAGCATGCCAGGTCCAAATACAAGACCTTTTGATCAGCAAACCTCGTTTTCATTCTCATGAATTATTCTATCCATGACAATATTAAACACTTTAATACTAAACATACTCTCTTAATTTAGACATGGTGAAAGCATCCTACGCTGATTCACCATGTAACTTTTTCACCTGCTGAGTCCTTTTGCGAGGGAGTTCAGATTCAATGCACAATTTGTCTGAATCAATAATAGAAGGGTCTTGATCAACCTTTCTCTCAAATCTTGATCTTTAAAATTATTAAGGGTAATTTATTTACTAGTAAATCTTAAGAGTCAAGTAACGTTTGAATATTTAAAAATAGCGTACTTCGCTTTCTTTGAGAGTATTTTGAGATATGGCCTTCTTATTTGGAGAAATGGAATAGGAATTCACACAATTTTAATTCTTCAAAAAAAAGCTTTGAGAATATTAACAAACTCGGATAATTTGGAACACTGCAAGCCACTGTTTATTAAAACTGGTATTTTAACGGTTATCAAATTGTACATGCATGTAATGTATGTAAAGAATAATTTACATATGTATCCAGTTAGAGGTTTAATTCATAATCATAGTACAAGATTTGGTCATATTCTTGAACAACCAAGACATAGATTAAATAAATCCAAAAATTATCATTTAGCTTTAGAAATCAAACTGTTTAATAAACTGCCTTCCACTTTTCAAAACTTGTCAAATGATGATTTATATCATACTTTTTATGGTTGGCTGAAAAAGCACCCATTTTATAACTTGGCGGATTATTTGGAATGTGATGTCAATATTAGTAAGCCTGTGTTTAATATTAGTTATGTTAGTTTTAATGACTAAACTGTATGTGACGAAGTCTATTGCAATGTTGTACATGTGCTGAAGGACCAATAAATGTTCTGTTCTGTTCTGTTCTCAATAGCAGCAGACATGTAAACTACAAATTTATCAGCTGCCTTCAAAACTTCCCCAAACTCATTCCTGCTTTTCTTGAGACTTCCTCGTTGCATTAACAAATTTCCAAGCTCAAATGTCGTAAAAAGATCATTGAAACCAAAACTGTTTCAAATGAAAGAAATTTTTTCAGCAGAGTTAGCTTCATTCCTTGTCCTTTGCCCACTTTTGGCGTATAAACAGTACATCTTGATGTCGAATGGTAATGGAGTCAGTATTACAGTTAAACTAATTGCAATATTTTTTAATGTTTACTTAATATTTTTAGTGAGTTCTGTGATTCATTTAAGTTTCAAATTTTCATGCCTAAAATATTTCTAAAAGCAAAAAAATCTAAACATATTTGATTGACGGTGCCTCTAGTATACTTAACAATTCGAAGGAATATAATATGTGACTAACCGATTAGCTGTTTCCAATCCTATTTTATAAATAAACCATTGAAAGAGTAAATTTATTTTCCTCTTCTCCCAGTTAATAGCCTTTTAAGGCTTTTTATTAGGTAAATCATAGAGTTAACAGATTTTGTTCATTTTCAATGTCACACCGTACAGCCTAAAATCTTTAATATCTAGGCCTATAGGCCTACAATACGAAATTTGGGATCAATCCTTTTAAATTATTAGCCGGACGGACTTACAGACAGACCAAACATAAATGCATCCCATATCAAAAATTTAGAAAAAAATAATTGGTTTAAAAAAATTATAACTGGAATTAGTAAGAGGACACGTTCTAAAGACAAGCTAACCTACAAATTATCTTTGTAAAACAAAAATACTAACGTCTAAATACCTATGTGTATTTTTGAATTATTATTTATTAATTTTAAATGAATAATCAACGAATAATACAGTTTGTACAGCTAGAATAAGATGGTAATAATATTATTATTATTTTTTTTTTCCGCTAACACACTTCCTCAGCAAGGGATATTTAATTAAATTACAAGTGAAAAAACATAGACCAAGACCGGGAGTTGAACCCGGGACCTTCAGTTTTCCGTCCTGATGCTTTACAATCTGAGCTACCCTGATATTTACCGATATTGGTCGATGTTATCTCACTTGTACGGTTTTTACTGCAATTATTGAATCAACAGATTCGTGTATACGACATTGAAGACAATAAGAATTGAGACAATAAAATAAGAATTGAGATTGTCTTCAATGTCGTATACACGAGGTATTCAATCTGTTAATTCAATAATTGCAGTAAAAACCGTACAAGTGAGATAACATCGACCAATATCGGTAGATATCAGGGTAGCTCAGATGGTAGAGCATCAGGACGGAAACCTGAAGGTCCCGGGTTCAACTCCCGTTCTTGGTCTATGTTTTTTCACTTGTAATTTAATTTAATAATATTAATTATCATTATTCAGGGTGAATGAGGGCGTACTTAACTAATTTCCCAGTGGCAAACCTAGGCCAACTAGTCTTAGAGATGGTGGGTTTGTATTCCAAAACAAAATTATAAATGTGCCGTAAATTTAGGGTTGTTGTACAGTAAAACCCCTCTTAATCGGTCTGGTCGGGACCGAGACCCTGGCCGGTTGATCCGAGGTTCCCGTAAAAAATAGATTTTCGTTCAAAAATAACCTACAATACATATTTCATAAATAACCAAGCAAATAAGACGTTATTGCAACCCATTTTTTGTATGTACAACATACATAAACAAACACTAACAAATTAAACATTTTAAACTTACATAAACTTTGAAAACTGAATTGACATATACTGTATTAAAAAATCAGTTGTTTTTTAAAAACTAAGTCTCTCCATTTTCGTACGTTAATCACGTCTAATATGCCGTTAAATCTTTTTACTGCTCAACATATTTCGCAATATGTTACAAATATTACATTTTATTTATTTTTTTTTCCACTTACACACTTCCTCAGCACTTTAATTAAATATTACATATTTTGCTCCCACGAAATTCACTAAAGGTTGCGACAAAGCAGCAGATGAAGAAAAAGAAACAAAGGATGCCGCTTTGTCAATTAATTCTAAGAAAAATACAATTGCCGCAAGAGGGGAATCACGCTCCCTTTCCCCTGTTCTGTCTGCCGCAACACTGACACATTGCACACCTAAAGTTGCGTCACCCAGCTTTATTTTCCAGGAAATGTCCGTCAAACAATCAATGTTTGAGACTTCGGTCAATTATAGTAATATAATCTGTGAAAGAAAAAAAAACTATGTTGTTCCATGGGATAGGCCGGTTAATCTGAGGACCGGTTGATCCGAGGTCGGTTAAGAGGGGTTCTACTGTAATTAAAATATTATATTCATCAATCAATCTTATGATATAAATTCACTTAAGAACATATATTTATTATATTATGTTACGTACTTGCTATATTTTCAAAAACACATAGATTTGTTTCAAAGCGACATATGCTATAAACACTCAACTTCTACTATAACTACACATCAACATAACATAACCTCAAACTAAACAAATACACATGGAAACATCTGTTTAGCATTGACCGACACAGCTTTAACACGTTCAGAGCGCACGTAGTGCAGGAACTGCGTAAAGGTTTCTGTCACCTAGTCATCCAACGTTAGTAGTTTCGGATCTACGGGCCCTATCGCAAGTTCTTAGGGTTTTTCCGTAGACGATTTCCTATCAGTAATGTGCCGTTCGACGAAAACTCTTACTTTGTATTCTACTAGCTTTCGAACAGTTTATTGTGTTCCTTTCTAAGAACATATTAAATTTAATTTCCAGCCATTATTTAAAGGTAAGTGTCCATGTTTTGTTTTTTTAAATCACTTTTGTTATTTAAACTTTAAAAAGTACATTGAATTTTTAATTGAATTGAACGTGTTAACCGCTATATCCCCAAAACATACTCATAGGGGGATAAGAAAGCACCTTAGTGCGTCCGAGGGTGTAAGAAGGAGCGGTTGCACCAGCCCCTAGGCGGTGGGCTGGCGGCCTAATCCGCTTCTAGTTACAGCAAACATTATGGTGATCTTTTTCCTATAAACATAAGGAAAATATTTGTTGTTTTAACCTTTTTATGTTATTAAAAGAAATTTCTATTAATAATTGAGAATGTGTATATTTTGAAAATATTATTACTAAACATATATTTTTTACAGATAAATATTGAAAGATTGTCAATTGAGGGAAGAATGATACCGGCTGCGAAATATGGAATACAAGAAGAACAAAGTGAAAAACTTGAACTTAGTGATTCAGAGAGAAGTATGGTGGACGTGTTGGAGACTATTTGGAAAGGCATTCTTTGTAGTGATGTAAATGAAAGTACAAATTTCTTTGCATCTGGTGCTGGTTCAATGGATGTTGTGAGGTATGTTTAACCTTTTCACTGCTATTAGATGTATGGCCCTCCAGTGCTGGGTAATTTTGTCTGTTTTACTGATTTACCTCTCTAGACTTTCTAAACTATATTCTTAGACTACTTATCAATGATTTAACATATTTTTACTCACCAAAATAAATCTTTGTAGTTTTTTAGTAGATATCCCAAGTTTTCACACAAAACACTTAGCCTATTGTTATTATTATTGTTGGTAAACACTTATTGCTTGGGTTGATATTAGTTTGAAATGTTTTATTTATGAAATGATACTCTTCAAAACACGGCACAACACAAAGGGCAACATTACACTTGGCACACATATACCTAGATTCTTTTCTTCTCTCTTCTTTTTGTATTACTACAAACATGGCAGTGCCTGGAAGGGTCGTTTTTTTTCTCTGTTGGAGAGACATATGATGGGAAAAGCTTTTCTGTTAGCAGCAAGGGTGAATCACTACTCAATGATGACGGTCTTCTGGCATGAGTCCTGTTTATGTGGTATTTTTCCAAAATTTGTCTAATAATTTTTAATTGAAAGTCTGCCAGTGAAACCATTTTTCCACTATTGTGCGGATACAGAGAGTGTGAATTTAGTAGGGCCATGTCAATAACATGAAAAAACCATTTGATGGTTTTTCTAACGGAGCCTACTCAGCTGAGGAGCATATCGGTTTTTTCCACAGATCCCATATTTTTATTATACTCTAAGATTGCAGTTGGTTTCAGAATATCTTTACCAGTCCTATGGTCCACTTTACCTATCGCTTGGAAATCAAGTTTATGCATTATTGTAAGGGCGAACACGTCGCTCCTGTCATGCCATTTGAGTGCCATAAGTTTATTTGTAGAAGTACGTTTTGCTTCAAGCTCTCCCCTTCTTAATTTTTTTTTCATGTCAGGCATATTCTTCCGGTTTTTTCTGACTGTACCGCAAGCATTTGTACTATTTTCATATAGAACAGAAAAGAGTTTTGGACTCGTATACCAGTTGTCTGCGAACAATTTGGGACCTTTATTTAGGTAATTTTCCGATAATAGTGTTGGAACAACTGCTCCTGTTATTCCCGAATTGTAAGCGTCTATTATTTCTGCAGATGCCACAGTGTATGTAATAAAGTCAAGCATGTGTCCAGTTTTAGTACAGGGTGTCCACTCAAATAGGAAAATAAAATTCAAGCACAATTCAAGCTTTTCAAGGCTTGAAGTTGTGAATTTTCAAGGCTTGTTAATAGCATCTGCGGCAAACTTTTAGTGTGTTAAAATACACAACATAGGCTCAACTCGCAGACTTAAACATTAAGATTTTGTATGTATGAAAATGCATTTGGTCACGTGACACTCTGGTTGAAATGATCCGACACTATCGATAATAGCATTCACTATTCAATCATCGAATGTTGTATTTATATCGTACAGTAAACATTAACAGTGAATCGAAATTACGAACTTAAGTAAATATGATATTCAGGGTGTCTACCAAAAGTCATTTTTGAAATTCCTGGTTATTTCCAGGTTTTTTCCAGGTTTCTCAATGATTTTCCTGGTTATCCTTATATGCATATTACACGCCATTCGGTGCTCAACTAATATTAAATATTAATATATTTAATATTAAAGTGGTCAACTGAGAGTAAGTAAAATAAGTACTCTCATTTCATCAAATTTCAACAAAATAACAAATTCCTCAACCAAAACTTGTTTCGTGAAAGTTAGAAAAGACAAAGATCATAAGGTTTGGATTCACATGTTTCTATTAAAATATATTATTTTTAAGATAGGCCTAAGTGAACAATTTTACAAGACATACCTATGTATACTTCTTGAAAACTCTTGCACTGTGCATTTTATTTCAGATTGATAATTCTAACTTTTTTTGTTTTCTTAAACAAGTTTGTAGGCCCTACTGACCTTCATTACTTGAGGGTTGTTAAATAGACTAGGGGTTACTATTAGAGAACTGAAATTTATCAAAAATCTTTTAACCCATCACCAAAATGGAGATTGCCTCCTAATTCATATAGCTGTTGAATTTAAATCACCAATACACTTTATATTATTATTTTTACAATAATAAAAGTTAAACAAATAACAATATAAAGTGCATTGGTGATTAAATTTCAATAAAAAATATAAAATTTCTAAAAACAAGCTACAAAATTTTAATCAAGTATGGGAATTGTAGAATAAATATGAAAACACAACTTGTAATAAAATATTTTACTAAATTACCAAGCCTTTGTAAAAATCAAAATAAAAGCATCAAATATAATATAAATATAACATAAATAAAGAGTAATTCACCAACCTTAACACATATTTAGTAAAAATATAAAATTTGTTTGCTAATAATTTGTTTTCGTTATAATTGGATAAAAAGAAAGCTGTTTAGTATATGACAACAGCGTATGTCCGCGAAAAATCAATGCCCGAATACAATTTGTG
>JAGFPH010002484.1:80848-93362 GCA_018207615.1 Philaenus spumarius | reverse complement strand
ACATTACGATCGTAATTCATTCCGAGGTAACCATTGTAACCTAGCTGCTGTATTATGGGAAGGAGAATGTTTTGGGAAGCAGAAGTATTAGTTGATTGAGCATTTTATTATTACACTACTGTGAACCTTCACATTAAGATCGTAATTCATTCCAAGGTAACCATTGTAACCTAGCTGCTATATTATAGGAAAGAGAATGTTTTGGGAAGCAGAAGTATTAGTTGATTGAGCGTTTTATTATTACACTACAGTGAATCTTCACATTACGATCGTAATTCATTCCAAGGTAACGGTCATAACCTAGCTGCTACATTATAGGAAGGAGAATGTTTTGGGAAGCAGAAGTATTAGTTGATTAAGTGTCTTATTATCACGATACAGTGAACCTTCACATTACGATCGTAATTCATTCCGAGGTAACCATCGTAACCTAAAAATATCCTATTATGGAACTGTATTTTAAATCGGCAATTTTGGCAATTTAAAGTGAACTTTAATTGAATATGTACTGTAATACCTAAATTTGTTTTAGGAAATAGTTAAATAAATAAACATACCTTTATTTTATTACATCCAGAATTTCTTTTATTGTACTGTAGTAGAGTGTACAGTAGTAAAACTTCTATTGCGCTACAACACTACACTTTCATAATTATTCAAGAACTTTCAGTTCACCATACAGTACGACAACTGTGGTTGCATTAGTAAAGAATTAGGTTCTTATGGTAATAGTTCTTAACAAATAGAAATGCAAGTAATTTTGTTAACAAAACATAATAAAATTAACTTGAAAAAATAATTTTATGTACACAATCCACTTTCTTCAACCTGCCGTATTATCGTGTATCAATGTTTTACAGCTGTGTCCCGAGGTATATATATTTTCAGCTCTTATTTCACAGCTCTCAATGCGACTCTTCTCTTCATTGCTGCTTTTAGTCAAACATATTTGTTTTGAAGATTTCTGAAAATTTTTAAGACTTTGCCTTCATATTTATATGTTTTCAGTTCAATGTTTTTTCACCACATTTTTCATAGTTTCCCATGCGTCGAACATCTTCACTGTCCGTACAATTCATTTTGTTTAGCTATTGTAACTCCTCTACCGTAAGTTCTGTTTTATGGTAGTTAAACAGTTCTACTACATATCTGAATGTCCAAGTAAAGCCTTTCAGCTAATGATAAGATGTCAGTTTCAGTAATATCGTCTGGTTCATTGATATGTACATTTTGCATGATAGAAAGCTACAGATTCTTTGTAACGAGCAGAATGAAGTATTAAATGCACAGTATAAACTGTGAAATATCCAGTAAGAAATCAAAACAAGAATTATGTACTACAACGAATAACTCCAACGTGTTCTGTTCCACGTTCGGGAGCCAATTCTACAACGAATTCTCTCTTGTGAATACTTCGTTGGAGAATAAGTTATTTCCACCTACTGGAAGTCTTATAGGCAATCTCACTTTGTTTGGCCTAGGTGAAATAACTATGTGTCGAATATTCAGTTTGCTGAATATCCCGACAAAAACCTTATTTTATACTTCCAGTAATTTATTTTTGAATTTAGCTCAGTTAGAACACGAGTTAATAATTTTACTTTTTGTAAACCTCTGAAGAGTGAGTACACTGAAACTAACCTTGTAAATGGCTTATTTGTGCTTGCAGTTATTTTATGAAATTTCACTGTATCAATTCTTAATCTATAATTCATAAACTATTTGGATATTTGAATACTAGGTATTTTTGTAAATAATAACTTTTTTATAAAGCAAATAAAATTTTAATAACTTCTTTTTTTCAAACTTTAAACATAAAACAGAACTTTTGGATTTAATCTTTCTCCAATAAAACCAAATAATAAATCTCTTTTCAATTAGAATAATAATTTCTTAAGCTATAAGGCAGAACTAATCTTTTACCTAATTATATTTTATTTTAATATTTTATACTCAATTTAATTTAATTAATAATTTAATGAAAATTTTAATTTTAATTTACGATTTAATGAATTTACTTTTATAATTAATAATACAAACATTTCTTAATCTAACATCCTAAGTAACCCAGTATTTAAAATAAATTTATTTGAATTTAATTCAGGCAAATTTTAATAGGGACTAACGTATTTTACGCTTCTACCGACCTTTTCACACTTGTCCAGGCGTCGAGACGTTTGTTGTGAAGTCCGCGAACGCTGTATAGTGCTGGTACGCTACAGATGTTCTGCGTGCTGAGTTAGTTGTCTCGTTGATCCAAGTGGAGTCCTGTAGGGTTGTCTGGATGAATGATGGATGGCTTCTTAAAGATGGATGTGGTACTGCCGTGTCTGCAATCCCGGTTCGGTTATTCCCTCGAAGCTACAGTTGCATGTCCTAGTGGTCGCCTGGTGGTGTCCTGGAGTCCTGTCTGGAAGATATACCAATCACTCCATGTATCCCTTGTCCTGCAGGCTGCGTTCCTCCTCCAGAAAATTCCAAGTTAGGCCAACTTTGTATAGACTAAGTTGCCACTGAAGTTCTTGTAGAGTTAAGGCGGTGTCTATTGCTGCATCCCAGGTGAAAACCGCAACGACGTATCTTCTTACTTGTTATACAATTTATAAAGGTTAACGAAGAAAATACTTAGCTTCTAGCATGCTAAAGTATTTTATAAAAACAAGTAACCGCTCTCGATGTGTCTACTTACATCGTCAAAGTAATAAGGACATCGATGTGTCTACTTACATCGTCACAATCTTAAGGCATAAGGCATCGATGTGTCTGTTTACATCGTAGAAATATTTAGCATCTCGAGTTTCCCCGAGCAATCGTTTATATAAGGTTTTTCGGCACTATTTCATTGCCAACTTGAGCTTTGTATCACTGTATTACTACAATGCTTTAAAATTCGTTTTTTCGACAAATTTAAACTTCTGGTCTATGTAATTTTTCATCCTGAATTTTATTCTAATTTTTCCATTATTTTTCCACTTGATTTAGCCATTGTTTTAAGTAAGTTTTCTTTTGTTTTTGGAGTACGCCCACTTTCATATGATGGTAGCCCTGCTCCCCCTCCAGCCGTCTCATCTTCGGCCCGCCCCTCTGCTGTTTCAAGTCCTTATCTCGCTTCCCGCAGTTTAGGCTATGGAAAATCCTTTTCCTCTGTAACTCCTCCAGGGTTTTCCCGATTTTCCTAAGAGTGATATCTTTGGATTCAGCTCGTTGTTGTCTTTCCCCACGAACTCGAGTGATGTTCGTACGACTCTTGGTTCGCGTACACGACCCGCGCGTGTTTTTCCGCGGCGATTCTTCCCGGAAAAGTCTTAGTTTTCCGTTCCTTCCAGTTTTTTGTTTTACACTTCTTTTTGCCTATTGGTTCTTGTTCACTAGCCGGATTTTCACTTCGTTTCTGCTTCTGGCTGTCTTGCTGTGAGGTTGGGGATTTTAACGATTTTTTACAACCTGGGGTTTTACTTTACTCCCGAAACATATTTTAGATACTGGATTAATTTTACATAACTATGTTACTTACATACTATTTACCATTTTGGGTTAGTAAAAATTTAAGTTTAACTTTTCATTTGGCTGTAAAGGTGCAAATTCTATCACCTTTTTCCTTTCATAAATTTTCTAGTTTTTCTTTTATATTACAAATTATGTTTATCAACACTAAAACTTGTTTTGGTTAGAATTTAAAAAACTTTATTTTTAACCTACTTTTTTATCCTTTGAACTTTGTGAATTACCATTAACTTTTTTATTTAACAAAATTTCGCTAAAACTTATTTCACCTTTATTTTAGGCCTTCTTAAGAAAAGCCTAAAAAACCTTTTCTTTTTCAATTTAGAGGAATTTTGAATTTTTTCCCATACTTTGATAGCTCGTATCTTACGTAACTTAGTGATTTTTTATTATCTAATCTTGCAGTAAATACACCCGCGGTTAGCGTAATGCATTTCCTGAAGATTTTTATTTTTTATTTAAATCCTGGATTTTGGCTTCCCGAAAGAATCTTTGAGTAATTTTTACAAGTTTCCATTCCTTTACGAACAGGCAGGGTCCAAAAGTTTAATTTGGCCAGATAACGGCCCGCCCGCGTTAACATGATTGTCGTGACCTACATTCGGCTTCAACCCGCGGCAAGTCCAGATTATTCAAACTTACAAAATTAATTATAAATTCAAACTCAAGACCTACAACGAGTTTTGTCCGTTGTAGTACGTATGCTTCAGCAAACTATTTCCGTAAATTAAATAATTTAGAGTTTGAGGTGAAATGACCTCGATCTGTATGTGTCACTCATGTAGCCGCTTGTGCGTATAAAGAAAACATTTTTGGAGGGATGGTACAGTATTGGAAATTGTACAAGACTGCTTTCCTTATCTTAAAGGGAAATAATCGTATTGCGATGTTAACCGTACTGTATTCTAGTTTATTTATATCTTTTTATGTGTTTTTTTTAAACAATGCAAATGATTTTACAGTTTAGTCTGATGAGTGTCGGCTAACTAAACAAAATTACATTTAATAAAAGTTGTTAGTTTACCCGTATTGTATGCAGACATTTAAAACATAAGTAAGCTAGGATTTTTGAAATAATAATTAAGAAACAAGGCGGTAATAGTAATAATCAACAGAAATGGTAAAACTGAATGCATATAAAATCAAGAGTATAATAATCAGTATGACTGGTATAAATGAATATTCGACCTATTATTTTGCGTGAAGCAACAATCTTAAAATTAATGAAAAGTAGTGTCATATTCTTAAATAATATAAATTAATGTTTTACCTATTATTTTGCGTGAAGCAACAATCTTAACCCATTCACTTAAAGTTTTTTTAATACCTGACCGGGCTAAAAAACGATTTTTTTCTGGGTGTTTTCACATAGTTTACTATATTTTTATTTCTACACAGAATTTTATATTTTTGTATAAAATGTTGTTATTTTTCTAATCAGAATTGACTGTAGGTTTAAAAAAAACTTTATATTGGTTAATTAAGACACAAATTTATTATTAAATGACATTTTGTGATTAACTAAGGTAAGGTTGTTTATTAAAAAATATAATTTGTTTTACTGGTTTTTTTTTCAGTATATAAATACCTTAGTAAAATTATGCAAAACAGCCCCAGCCGGAGACCAGATATCTAGTCATATCCCGTCAGCTTGGAAGCGAGCCAACCACCGGTTGCTTTACTTCTGCCCTCCTACCCTCAAACCACAGATATGATTAGATATCTGGTCTCCCTAGCCTAGATCCGAACCCAGCATCTTATGATCAGGAAGACGCAACGTTATCCACTAGGGTAAGGCTTGATTAAAGAAAACTGACAAATTAACAAAACTTCAGTTACTTTATTATCGGTATAAATATTACGTGTAAAAAAAAGAAAAGTAAAAGATAGTTTATCAGCACCATCTAGGAGTGGTTATAGGAAGCTTGCTTGGTTGCTCTTAAGTTTAGGAAGCTTGCTTGGTTGCTCTTAAGTTTGAATCTGTATAAATTGTATTCGTGAGAAGTTTTGATGTTTATAATAATAACTTAGATCAGTTCTTATTAAGTTAAGTAATTAATTTAAAACAATATGCTACCCTTTTAATAAAAAATACTGACAAATGAAAGACTATGGCAGGCAATGGAAGATAAAAATATAACCAAAAGAAAGCCTGAAGCTTGCAGAACAAGATGCATATGCGATCTTTTGGATTTTTTAGGAACTAACTTGGCTAAAACAGGATTTAATGGTGGACGGCGATTCGCCGTCGCTTCACGCAATGGCAACCGGGAGCGCGACGTTATAAGCGAATGGTTTAAAATAAAAAGTAGTATCATGTACTTAAATAATATAAATTAATATTTTACCTATTATTTTGTGTGAAGCAACAATGTTAAAATGAAAAGTAGTATCATATAATCATATACTTAAATAATATAAATGAATACCTATTATTTATCTGAAGCAGCATTCTTAAAATGAAAAGTACTATCATGTACTTAAATAATATAAGTTAATATTTTGCATGTAGCAGCATTCTATAGATGAAAAATAACATCACATTCTTTTAAATCTTGAGTTATGTTAATTTTTTCAATCTACATGACCACACAATTGTATAATATATTTGTTTCTTGAGCTTGAATATATAAGTTGTACAGGTCCCTATGTCGTTATTTATACAATGACTGCAGGAAATACAAAATGCATATACACTGTCTACAATATCCACTCAAAAAAATTTGAGAATTTTACTTCCCCTCCCCCTGCACACAGATAAGAGTTTAGAATTTGTCAAATAGGAGAGTTACAAATTGTTGATGAACAATAGCAATCAGATATTTTGGTAACTTAGTTTTATCAAAATATATTAAAAAAGAGTAAAGTCAACGCAAACACAATGTCCAATAAAAATACAAGCAATGTAGAAATTTTAAATGTAATAATCTTTAAGTTATCTGTTTTTATGACCATTTCAGGCTATGGGAGGAGTATTCTTTAATAAAGGGGAGAACTGTATTGCTGCTGGACGAGTATTTGTTGAATCTAGCATCCATGATAAATTTGTAGCAAGAGTTGTTGAAGAAACAAAGAAAATGGTCAGTATGTTTATAGAAAATAAGTATATTGCCTTTGTTCTTGCTACTGTAGAAAAATGTCATACACCAAAAAAGTTCTGCAACAAATTTCCTATTAATAGTGTGTAATTTTTATGACGAATGATACCACATTTTTAATTCGGAAAAACTCCTAATTTTGTTTTACATTTTATAACTTATGTTTTTTAACACGGTTTTTGCACAATAGTGAACATGTTTCGGATCAAAAGTGAAAAAATATAAAAATGGCAATTGTGACGATTTTGATTTAAAAAAACAGTTGTGCATTTTTTTCCTTCGGTGGTAACTGTGCGTAATTTAGACATTTGCAACTAAAATCATAATTTTTGAAAAAATAGTTTGCGTTAAAATTATTTTATTACACTTTATTTTGAATGTATTCATATGGTACACCACAAAGCATCCACAGTATCAACAAAGTTTTAGATTTCCACTGGAAATTCACCATACAACTTCAAAATATTGTAATTCAGGTCTGTGACAAATTTTAAGTTATCTCAAAAACTTTAAAAGTTTTGGCCGCTTTATAAAAATTATGTCCTTGCCGCGGAATCAAATTTCATCCACCTCCTTAGCAGGGGCGGTCCTAAACATTTTTCAAGTGTAAGCGTACAATATTTCAGATCTTTAGGTGAAATTTGGGGTATGGAATAACAAATAAGTTGGGTGTTCGGAATGGGTTGATGAAAAATTTGAAAATGAAGGCATATGAAATTGGTATATTTTTGCTTGTCAGGGTCATCAATAATCTTGTACACACTAATTTTATTAAAAAAATCATGATATTTGTTTGAAAATTTTCAAACTAGAATTTGCTATTTCCATATAAATCCATCGATTGTTACTGCGCTATAGGTATGCAAGATATCATGGGAGATGACCTAGAAACTGCCGAAAAGGCAAGAGTGGTAGTGCAGAGTATAAAGTAAATAATTGTAAATGCCTAACTAAAAACACCGACCCAGTTTTTGGGTCTCTTTCTTCGCACATAAGATACAGGCAGATCTTGTTATACGCTCTCCGGCTTTACGCGATTTCGCTTTTACGCGGTAAAAAAAGTCCTTGAAAGGTTTAATATTTGAGCTGAGTTGTTTGGAGTGTAGACTATAGTTGATAATTTTATAAGTTATTGAAGCGTTGTTTGTCATCTCACTCTCCCCTCAAGGTCAGTGCTCTCATAATGGTACCTTTACCCATCCCTACTTGCTCATTCATTGTCTGGGTTTGTCTATTTTTAGAACTTAGTCATGTCAAGGCATCAAACTATTGTTCACTGTCAGTATCGAAAATATTGGTTACGAGTGATAAAATGTAGTAAAAACTTAATTTCTTTCAAAATATTTTACTGTAATTTTAATTAATTCTTTAAATTTATTTGACTTGCTGTACACTAAATTGATGTCTCCAACTAAATCACAGTATGCGACCTTCATTTGCACAAGTCCACTTGTATTCATGTAGAGGTGTATTGTAGAGAAATCCCATCTTGTATGTTTTATTGTATTTGCTAGTGTTTGCCTACGTGGTATTTATACAATGTTATTAAATTCGTACAATAATAATTACAGTGCTACACTATAATAATTATTTATGAATTTTGCATGTACTTTATTGCTATTTATACAGTATTTTTTTCTTTTTTAACGACCGCGAATAATCAAAACCGCGAATACCAAGTCCGCAAATGTCGAGGGATTACTATATAGTGAAAATAAATAAGTACAGTACAGTACTACACATAATTCCGAATTTAAAGTTTTTGACTTGCATAATCAGCTAAGTTGTAGATTTCATTGAGTTTGTGCGCTCAACGGAACAGCATGGTTTGTGAGTCAACCATGCACCTGCCACCACCCGCCGGCCAGTCACTACCGAGTACACTGAATGAATTGAATTATCCGATCAAATTGATTATAACATGAATATTTTCGGTGTCTATCGTTACAATAAGACAACGTGACTAATCTTTCCAGACATCCGCCAAATAAACTGACGTTAGTTTTAATCGTTAACCAATATTTTAACGATTAAGAGTTAAAAGTTAATCAGTTTTAAAACTAAGTTAAAAAGTTACCCATATTTTTAATAATCAATTTTAATCGTTAATTTTTTAATCGTTAATCCCAAGTCTGGAAAAAAGGACTGTGAGCAGTAAGTTGTAATAAGTAGTTAATTAATATAACCAGTCTAGTTACGGCAATCAATGATAATGAATACTAGATGTCGGACGCCCTAAAGTTAAGAGTTTCATGCAACCCCTATATTTACTACCTAACATACAATTTTATTTTGTACTTTTTGTAATAATGTTTATAACACATTGAACTTTCTGACCGACAATAATATTGTTGATTTTTGAGGAAAAACACTAATTTTGAACATATTAAAAGTAACGTACATTCATTATTTCTACATATCAAAAATGCCATATTATGTGGATATATGAAAAATAACAATGTGAACTATGTAAGAACTAGCCTGAAAAAATGTATGTGTTATGAAATGAACAAATAAATTTATACTATGCACTTATTATATATATATATTTTTTTTTCTTCATTATTGTCTTTGTACGCAAACATCAGAATTATAAATGTATGTCTTATAAAATAAATATATAAATATACATTATGTTATTATTATATATATATTGCGACAAAACTTTGTTCACTAGTATTTGACAATATATATTTCGCCTTGCTCCAGGTTAGGCAGCAACGATCTAACAAAACTATTTTGTTTAATTGCTTGTTCTCTGCCGAACTTCAAATTTACAATTAAATTAAAATTATATCTGTCATTTACACCAGTTTCGACGCAAATAAAAGAGATTATATCACCTACTGGAAGTTTAAGGCAAACCAATATGAACAGCCTAAGTGATATACCTCTGGTTAGGAAAACTATGAGTATTATATCCACCCCAACAGTTAATATTGTTTAGAAATTCTTCCAGTTATCTACTTTACTATTAAAGTTTAATATGCTCAGCTCAGTATTTAATTTAATTTAACGCTAGTCTATGCGTACTAAAAAATGTTACAATTGGTGCTAGCGAACATGTTAAAACAATTTCCAGATGCATTCAGATGACACAGCTAAGACTCAGAATGAAGTCAGAATTAATTCCGGGACTCATAGACACCGAAAAAGAGCGAAAACCTCTATAGTGTGAATTTAAGTTTTCCCCAATTTTACTTTATGAGTTGACAAAATTTCAAAATTTGCCCAATTTAGAAAAATCGGTGCTTTTTGAACTCCGGAATTGATGCTCTACAACTTTTAGGGAGGGCGGTATTGATAAAATTTGATGTTGGAAAGTTACAGCACATTGAAAATGGGTAAAACACAGTTTTTGGCAAAGTTGGAAAAATTTTCTGTTTTTTGGATCCCCATAAAAATCGAACTACTGGACCAATTTCACACTTTGTTTTTTTAATCGACGCGTTATTTTGTCTTCTTTAAGTTACTACTATTGTTTACAAAATATGCATCGTTTTCGAGTTATAAGCGAAAAACCAAAAGTTGCCCCCCCCCCCCACTTTTGTGGTCGCAAAATTAGATTTGACATACCCAAACCATACTAAACGATCCTAGAAAAAAAATCTTTTGCCGCAATTAATGTAAGCTGAACCACTTTTTGGATCCTCTATATACTAGGCTACTACAACAATAAACTAATAATTCAACTTTCTAATAAAACTTAGTTCTTTATATAAGCAAAATCATAATATGATTTCCTAAAATCCTTTTATTTTTAATTATATAATTATGAATTTAATCTCTTAACCTTTCCAATTTAATTTATATATTTATGTTAAACATTTAATTTAATTTAATACTTTAATTACATGTGTTACTCCATAATAAGACTTAAAAATACTTACTAAAATATCTCAACCCAGTATCAATAAATTCATGAATTTAACTCAGGCAATTTATATTGAAAATAGGGGACAACGTAACTTTTTCTGACAGACCTTATTTACTGCGACCCTCGACTCTGAACAGCTTTACAGTTGAATCAGTGATGTCCTGGTACGGTGATTCGGGTTTAAGTGTGCTCTGGAAGTTTAGTATCTCTGCGAGGTCGGGCGCCTCTCATAGTTCCTGCATATGGATTGTAGTATTCTTCATTGATGTGAACGGTCCATTAGGTCTTCTTTAGGTTCCCTGGTTTGTTATTCGCTTGTTGTGATTTAGTTGTTTAGTTCAATTTCCATTTAGCAGTCTAGTATTTATCAGAATCCGTCCGGTCGAATCTTCGTTATGTCCTGGATGCTTCTTGTGACTCACTCCCTTTAATGGTAATTGAAATAGTCATATTATGATGTAATGGTCTAACTGTACATAACTATACTATCTGTAGACAATCTTCTCAATGTAGAATAGGGAATTCAAATCAATGTATCAGACTAAATAGAAATTTTGCCTTTTTTTCGCCGATGTTTAAGTAGAATAACAGCTTTTCATCTCGTAACAAGAAATTATTCGAAGAAGTATAATCGAATAATTTGACTAGCAGCGTTACATCTAGTAACCCAACTTATGTCTACGTATCGCTGACCAATATCAGAGTATAAGCTTCCTGGCAGCGCTCTGCTCTCCCCTCTCTAACTCTTTTCCAGTTGCCTCAGGTGCGGTACACCTTTTTATTTAACGTAAAAGTTTGGCCCTATGTTATCCGTGCTAATCTTTTAATTATTTCTCTCCGGTTGTTGGTATTGCTCCATCCCGACCATATTTCCCTGCGCGTCGGCTTCTGAGATGCCCCTCGCTTTTTTGCATCTTCGCCTATTGTTTTCACTATTTCGCTGATAGCTTTCCCCGCCGACATTTCCTGGAGTAGCGAGTCGCATAGATTTTTCGCGTACACTTTTTTCTATCTTCACCAGCTTGAATGTTTGTTTTACGACACTTGGTTCACGTTCTGGATGCTTTCGCGAGTTTTCCATGCGGAAACTTTTTTGTTTTTGGGGCAATAAAGTTTCTCTTCTACCACTTTTGTCTCTTTTGGAAATGTAGGTGTTGGCCGGTTTTTTACTTCATTTTGCCAATCTGTCATATGGTTTAGGGACTTGCGCAGTTTGCTGATTCTTTGATAATTTAATTAATTTTAAATTGATACTGTTAACCAATACTATTTGTTGAGATTTACATACACTTTGAAAGCAAAATGGGGCAAAATCGGAAAACACGATTTTGTTGTTTTTGTCCGCCTTTTTTAATCGGTTAAAGATATGGATGTGCAAATTTTACCATTGGTTTTCTCTTGAAATTCTACATCGAAATGATGTATCACATGACCACCTTCCCATTTAAAAAAATGAAGTTCATTCCAAGATGGCGGACAAAAATTTCAAACTCACCAAAAAGTTTTTTTTTATGAGTATCATTGGTATACCAATTTATACTGTTTTATGTATAATGGTTAAAAATATATTAAACCATTCCGGGACTTTTCTAACACACTGTAAATTTAATGAATGAAATAAACCATTGTATACAACTTATCTAACAATATTTTTTGGTAATTTAAAATAAAACAAAATCAAGTACTTTTTTAAGAACTTTTTAATTGCATAATAAAGTAGATAATGTACTGTACTTTTATTAATGTTTTGATTACAATTACGTTGTAATTTTGTTTACTGAATGAACATTTTTGACGCATAGTCCCATATATGAAGCTCAGGATGGTTTATTTATTTCTTGTTTAACAATATCATGGGCTTTTAGTAACTCTTTTATTTTTCCAAACAAAAAAGTAGATATATTATATTGGCGAGTTTTTGGTTTAGCTGTAATTATAAAGTTATAATATATTTGAATGAAAAAATAAACCATTGTATACAACTTATCTATAGTCAAATTCAACTCAGAGTGAGGCGGAAGTTCAAGCCTACGGA
>JAGFPH010002484.1:60732-70848 GCA_018207615.1 Philaenus spumarius | reverse complement strand
AACCACAAAACAAGGAGCAAAAACTATAACTAAACAACTAAATTGTAAGTTAAGTTTAATACCTTACCCTTATGTACATTTCGATGACATGGTCATCATCCTCAGAGGGTTTTAACACTACTCTGAGGATGATGACCATGTCATCGAAATGTACATAAGGGTAAGGTATTAAACTTAACTTACAATTTAGTTGTTTAGTTATAGTTTTTGCTCCTTGTTTTGTGGTTCGGGTTTTTATTTAAATCAGTGTGATTTTGTCGCCACAGTGCTCTTTTATTTGTTTAATAAACCTATACCTCACTTTTACCTTGGACTGACCCTACTTTCTGATTCTAAAATATTTATAAAAAATTGAAGAAATAGATTGGGTTAATTGTTTGTAACTATAAAAATAGGTTGAGAAACATTTTTGTTATGTAATAAAATCATAAAAGTTTTCTTGCCTCGATGTTTTTAATCCCATAATTCACCATTATTTTGTACGTTTCTTTTATTAATGTTACATAAAATTATTATTTACTAAAGTTGTAAAACTGTATGATCTACAACAGAGCTCTCTTCCAATTTTTTGTACGGTTACCTGAGATATATATATAAAAAAACTATTGCTCGCTTATTTTCAAGATTTCAGCTAAAACTCCTCCATCTCCTGCTACCACAAAACAATTACAGTTTGGATTTAGTGAGAACGTTTACAGAATCGCTCATTTATCTGTATCTGCCTGTCATAATAAATTTCTCTGGATAGGATAAAAGTGTCAAATTGAAATTTCATTAATGTTTGTTAAATTATTATTAAAAGAATATTTAATTATTAGGTATCTGTATTAAAACTGTATTGCTGCTTTCAGGATTGTGTAACTTGAAATGAAATAGTGGAAACAATGTAGGACATTTGTTTGCCTGTCATAGTTATAAAGGAGGCATAATGTTCTTGTTGCTTTATAACTATTACCAAATTTTAGCATTATATCTTTATTAATTCCTGAGAGATTTTATGGTAACAGACAGACAGACAAACAAGTGAAACTAAAAGGATTCCGTTTTCCCCCTTAAATTTATCAGCTACCTAATATCTAAGTGACATTGTTAGAGTATTATTCTAATCAAATCGATTTTATAAAGACCATCCATTCCTTCATTTTAAAAATAATTAGGAAATCATCCTAATCCTTTTATCTAATCACACTAACCTTATAAATAAATACTTTAATAAAAATTGACAAGATGAAGATAAATACGAGAGTTGAGTTTTAGCAGCATGCAAGAAATGAGAATTTATTCTTTTTTAATTGATCGAGATTGAGAAAAAGCTGGTTTAAGGGACAAGAATACAGTATATCATTTTTTTATATAATTATACTAGCTGCCCGATCCGGCTTTGCACGTATAAACAAATGAAAGTTAAATGTATATTAACAAAAAAATATATCAATAAATATATTACTCTATGTATTTCTTATGGTGATTTTTAGTAACTCTAACCTCTCCTAAAATTTCAAATTTTTTGAAAACCTTTCTTAGTTAGCACCTATGGCCCTAGAGGAAGATACATACCAAATTTCGTTCCAATCCGTTCGGTGGTTTTTTTAGTAACTTTCTTGCACATCCCTATTTTATATTATGTTAAAAATTTTAAATTTTTATTAATAGTATTGAAATTATATTTGATTAACACAAGCAATTGACCTGTTCTTCTGATTAAGCAGAGATCAAGTGTAAAGTATGAATTATGTGTCAAAAGTAGTTTTCATGATTAAAACGTTATTGTTAGCTCCTTTCGTAGTTATTGTGTGGACTATTTAACATTGTTGTTGTCTGTTTTTTAAGCGATGTTGATGGCGTTATTAAACGAGCAAACTCCACAGAGTTTGGGCTAGCATCTGGAGTATTCACACGTGATATAAACAAAGCACTCTACTTTTCTGAAAAAATAGATGCTGGTACAGTATTTATAAACACATACAACAAAACAGATGTTGCAGCTCCATTCGGTGGCTTCAAACAATCTGGATTTGGAAAAGATCTAGGTAAGATGATTTGTATTATGAAAGCATGGATTCTGTTTGGACAAAATTATTATTTTTGTGTTTTATAATATCTTGCAGTTTAACCACTTATATTGCATAAACATTTTAACAACGTTGGGTATATGGGAATTATAGGCACGGCCTACGTCAAACTTTTAGCCAGAATAAAGTGATTTTTGAAAATGAGTAGTCTTATAATGATGTGTTTCAAGATGGAGACAAAGGGGCCTACTCTTCTTGTGTTGTGATGAATTATGTGATGTAAGTAGGAAAGAATGAAAATAATGTTGATATGGCTATTAATAGGATTTTTTTGTATATGTAATACATACATCATTCTGTACTTTTTCATATACATTTATCCAACTATAGGTTTAGTTTACACGAACAAGCTGTTAATTACACAACTTATAGTAACTAATATTAAATTCTACAAAATTCCAGTCTTAGGGATCGGTTTAAGTGAACCACTGCCAGTCTATGGAACCATTTCAAAGACACATCCAAAGATTGGCATGATTTTACATAGTGAAGTAACATTATTGGAAAGCCTAAATCTAATAGGAGTGATCCCTCACAGTTACAAATTCTATCTAGCCACAACATTTTCTGCTAAAACCACATATAAGTCCGTTGCTTTTTATTTTTTTATTTCTTTGTGTATGAAATATGACAGAACTGAAGTAAAATGTAGTGTATTTGTGTTCATATAGCATATACTAATTTTAAAGTTAAGATTTGTAAACAAGGAATATATTTTTTCCGTTCCTGACATTTACAAAAAAAAATGGACTAGTGTGGTTTTAGCTAGAAACCCCTCAATTGCTTGTCTTCTATACATTGTAGTTTGTGTTGATTGTGAAGTCGGACATCGTTCCTATTTAATTTTCACCGCACAAAATATCGTACGGCCGAGCCGCCGATACGATATTTTTGTGCCGGTTGATGAATGGCAGTTTCCTGATTCTTGACTGGCGTTCAAATACTTTCGTTAGGTATTAAAAAATTATTTTGATACCGGTATGCAAATTTTGATTAGTTCCATACAAATGATATTATTCAAAGCGATAAGAATTAGGCTCTTCATAATTTAACATGTAAGCTTTATTCCTATATTCTCTCTCTTTTACGACCATTGTTCCATTAGATTGGATGTTGTATAAGAAAAATCATATTAAACCAAATTATACAACGATACTTAATGCATAGGTATTACTGATGTTTTAAATTTGTTTACCGAAATTCGAAATAAGTCTTTATCAGTAAAATGCTTACAGTGTGATGACTCATTTGTTTCCTTTTTCATTGCGTAGGCCTAGATGGGGGTGGAGGGATACTGTTATCTTTTATATCTTTTGTTTCGAGTTTTCGACCCCGTCAGTTTATAAGTAGCAAGTGGTCTAGGCGGTTGTTTATTACTGTGATGTTTAAATTTATATAGTGATTTTTTCCATCGCAATTGTTTATTATTGTGATGTTTAAGAGGCAATGTAGTGAACCATCAGAGGGTTTTTAAGTATTATATTATACTGTTTCGTAATATTTTCAGTAGTGACTGTGGTAGGTAATTCGGTAATTGCATTTGAACTAATTAAACATAACATTTAACTTTGTATTTAACACTTAAGTATTAGGCCTACTTTTAAACATAATAAAATAGCAATAATCAAGCTGTATTTTTTGTTTTAAACATTTCGGGACCATCTGACGATATTTCACCGCGGCTATTTAATTTCACCGTAGTTAATTAAGAAAAAATAATGCAATTATTATTTTGTTGAAGATTTATTTTGGAATTTGTAATGAATATAATAATTATTATTAAAACATAATGTCAATAAATATGTTGAAATAGATAAACAAACTGTGTAATGTCCGGCCCAACTGTAGCGAATTGCGATCAATTTTGGGGAAATTTTTAGTGAAAAAAAGTGTGTTCTGGGGAAATTTCATGCACTAAAACATTTTCTGCACCCTTGGTATAATCTTTGGTGTTTTTGTAAAAATTCATGTCAAAATAAAACACAACTTATTATTTTTATTTGTTGGAATAAACAAGTTTATTTACAAGCAATAATAGCTTCAAATCTGGTGCTCCAAATTTGCAATAATAGCTTCAAATCTTTTCGCCTTACAAAAGTAAATAGGATTAGTAATTTTTCAGTTCAATCCCAAATTTATTTATTTTATTTTTTGACAAATACAATTAGAATAAGAAGGATGTTTAATGGGAGTACATAAAATGCATAAAATATGAAATATACCAAATTGAAATAATATAAAATGACATATTTCTCAGGTTTTATCACAGAATACGATTTAGCTGTGGATAACCGTCCAAAACTCTCACGCATGTAACACTGTCGGTTAACTTTCGTGGTTATTGCTGATAGATCTGGCAACACTGTAACTTTTATGATTAGTATAGATGTGCCAATACTGTTGCTTTCGTGATTAATGTTGATATATCTGGCAAAACTGTGAGCTTTCGGCATTAGTGTTGATAGATCTGGAAATTTATTTTTGTTATAGAAGACAAGACGGTTTATCAATAAAACGATGTTAAATAATATTTTATATTTATTATAATTCCAAAATGTAGAAAATAGTACTAAATCAAGGGTCTCCGACATCACCATCGAAGGCGCATAGTTATTTGGCTGATTTTTTAGATGGCTTTTATTCTAAATTTATATTTACTTTTTAGGAGTATTAAAAATAACACCAGTTTTGACCTAGCAGGCACCGTTAAATGGTTAAATCATTAGGTGGAAAGAAATAAACATACAAGTTTCTCCTTTATAAAATAATATTGGCAATATATGTAATTTTAATGAATCTGGCCAAGGCATGATGATATTAAGCAAAACATGACTGTTGTTCTTTTATATGTTTATAGGCGAAGAAGCTATAAGAGAGTACTGTAAAGTGAAATGTATTACAGCCGAGTACTAAATCAAACTCAAAGAAGAATGAAGACTATATGATTATGTATTTGCTCAAAGTGATGGCTTAAAATATTTAGAGAGACAGAGATAGACAGAAATTTGGGAATATGTTTGTGATTTTTAAATGTTTGACAATACATTCCATTGTTGTATGCTCATCAATGAATACTCTTAATTGTTTTGTTTTTTAAAGATTTATTTGAATTTTATACATTTTTGTGATATGAATCTTAAATCTCATAACATGATTATTATTATTATTATTATTAGTAGTAGTAGTAGTAGTATTATAACTTAAGTTACTATAGTTAAGTTGTGGTTATGAAATTATTATTTATTTATGAAAAACAAATTTTTGCCTTATGGCTAGGTCAGAACTTTGCTTTCTAAATACTGTGTGATGGTGTACTGCCTATTAATATACTGATAAATTTCTGCTGTATTACTTTTTTACATTCCAAATAAATAAATTTAGTTTTTGAATTAGATTGTTTCTTACCTACCTTACTATCATTTAAGACAGTATGAATCCCGGTGTTCAACAGTGGAGTTGACAGTTTTTCATGAGCTTGATCAAAACAGGATAATGACTTTTAATACAGTTATTGTTTGCTATACAGACAATTTATTTAACCCTTCGAGTGTCACAAGGTGATATAAAATATCAGCATTTTATGGTCTAGTCTATACCCCCTTGAGCTGATATATCGGCTTGTTACTTTGTTTTAGTCCCTATTTTCGGCTAATTATTTTGAAATTTATATCAATCTAGCTGGCCCGATCCGGCTTTGCACGGATAGACAAATCTAATTTATATGTATATTACAAAAAAAAAAAAAAAAAAAAAAACTATATAAATATATTACACTATGTATTTCTTATGGGGATTTTTAGTAACTTTTATTTACCCCCCCAAACCTCCCTAAAATTTCGAATTTTTTTAAAACCTTTCTTAGCGGTCACCTAGGGCCCTAAAGGAAGCTACATACCAATTTCATTCCAATCCGTTCGGTGGGTTTTGAGATTTTGTGATGAGTCAGTGAGTGGTATTTGGATTTTATAAATATAGATTACATTCAAACAAATACTCTTTAATTAACAAGGGAATTTAATTACCAAAACATAGTATTTGAACACAGTTACATCATTTTTTAAATCTAGAAGACTGTGACAACATAGCTATTAACCTTTTGTCATATGGTTTCTTATGTTACAGTTTTTTATTTCTTGGTTAGTGATCGAGGTAATATACCATTCAAATACAGAAAAAAACACTGAAATGTATGGTAAAAATAAGTTCATTATCTAAATATATCAATTTTAACAATTTGCAATACCTTACGTTTTAAAGTAAAAGATTTTTTCGATTGGTGGTTTGTGCAGCGCAGCCCTAGAGGTTTTAAGACAGATCCTACCAAAATGATTGTCAGTCAAAGGGTTAAGAGCCATGCATACCAACTTTAGTGCGCCGTGAAAGTGACAGCACTATTAACATAGGAGGTGAATCTTAATTTTTTATTTACCGTGAAACTAAGGGTTTTAGCAAGATTTTGTCCAAACAGTGACTACAACTAAATCTAATTAACATTTCTATTGAATAGTCTTAATCATTTCATATTAAACATGTGTACAAAAATTGGAAATCAAATTTAGCTTTCCCCATAAGAAAAAATACATGTTTTTCATTCTGTTTTTACATACTTCAAAATGTATATTTTAAAAATGAAATTTATATGAAACGAGAGCTTGTGATTTTGTTTTGGGGCTATTGAATTGTTTGAATTCATACTATTCCCAGTTTTGTGTTTAAGATTGTTTAGTTAACCTATTTCAAAGAATAATTTTTGTGTAAGCCAGTAGTAGTTCAAGGATTTTGCAATAGGTTGTGCCAGTGCTGTTTACCCCTACTCTCCTTCCTGCTCCTGTCCCCCACCTTTCTATCCCTCCGAAGACTTTATGCAGTAGTGCAACTACAAATTGTGTTTATAATATTATTATGAATCATAATTGATTGTGTTATACTGTACCTTATTGTATTTTCTTGTAAAACAGATTTTGACACTGTCAATATTATTTCAAACGGACCGAATTCGATTTTGTTTGATTACTAAACAACAGTTAGTGTTTAGGTATTTCATTCATTTTCTTTTCGTCACTAAGATTAGGCCTATAATATCTGCCTTTTACCAATAACTGCTAATACAGTACTAAGCTTTCTAAAAATAAAAGACTAAGAAAAGGAAAAGGGAAGTCCTTGAATCTCTCTGCAGTTAAAAAGAAGAGGCGTTTACCTCCAGGATTAAAAACATACTGGGAAAATAAAAGGTAGGTTTTGCATACAATCTCACTGTAGTAGATGTAGTTTATAATTTATAAAGTAATTTGTAGAGTATTTTTTTATATTATTCAACAAAATTCGAACTAACTGTCTGAAACTCATAACTAAGCCTAAAATACAGTTATTGTTACATTTATACTTTCTTCCTTCAGTTTAGGCCTAAACACTTTCGAATGAATGAAATTTTGTGTCTAGAAGACTATTTAAAATATAATTTACAACAGAACTAATATTTGTATTTTACTTGTATATTCTGTTCACTTGATACCACAAAATATTGAATAGAATAGAAGCGGCATAGGGTAAGAAGATGTGAGTCATCTCAAGCTCTCTAACCCCCACTCCTTTGCCCTCAATAACACACCCTTCCACAGTATAACACACTTAACCTACACCTTCCACGTTACATCAGAACTCTCCACATGTGTTTATGTTACTCCTTGTTTAGTCTTTGTTATTGAAGTTTCTTTTTTTTTGTGTTTTGTAATTTTTTTATGTTATAATGCCTTGTTGTGACCTTTGGTTGCAGAGTGAGAGAAGCGAATAAAACAGTTAGCCCTCCGATAACTTTTTTACTATACTAATATTATAAAGAGGCAAAATTTGTTTATTTGTATGTAGGGGGTAATCTCTGGAACTACTGAACCGATTGAAAAAATAGTTTTACTAATAAAAAGCTACACTATCCCTGAGTAAACATAGGCTAGAATTCATTTTGATAAAAGCCTTTTTCATTTCAATATTTGTAAATTTAGTCAGAAAAAAATCTTATATTAGGCTTAGACTGATGAATAATTACATGTATTTACATTTATTACCATAGCAAACAATTGAGTAAAATAACAGATTTATTATAACTGCTGGTATTAAATATACAAAATAATTTGATTTGAACATCATTATTTACCATCTTAGCTTTGGGGTTATTATTAATATTATTATAAAGGGGTAAAATTCTTTTGTTTGTTTTTATGTAGGGGATAATCTCTGGAACTACTGAACCGATTGAAAAAAATAGTTTTTCTAATAAAAAGCTACACTGTCCTTGAATAACATAGGCTAGAATTAATTTTGATTTAAGGGTTAAAACAACCCCTAAATCAATAAAAATTAATTGTTATATTTTCCTTAAACAGTTAGTGAGCTGAAATTTTTTACATTTATATTTTACAACATACATAAAAAAGGTATCATAGATTGACATTTTGTCGCGTGCTGCTAAGTGGTGAAAATGTAATACAAATATTGATTGTTATAATTTCCTTAACACTAGAGAATAAACCCCTAATAAATTAAGGAATTTAAAAATAATAAATCACTATGTTACATCCTAATTAAAATAAATAAGACATATTAGAATTTAATAGGGAAAAGTTTTTTTTTCTTCAACAGATCACTTTTTAGAACAAGAAGCTCATTATTATAAAAGCATAGTGGCATATTATTTTAAAATAAAGATATTTTATCACATAAATGAAATCAACGATCAAATCCACAAAAATAAAATAAGGTCTAGAAACAACAAATTAGTATTTTTCCAGGGACAATAATTTTGTTTATAAACATAAATACAACTTCAAAAAGTTAATTTTTTTATGAAACTTACCCTCTTACCAATTATGTTAACAACTTATAAACATTCGGACAATGAAGTAAAACAAAATTAATAAAACAAAATTGTTACGTTTCTAATATTTATTTCACTTAAACTTTCAAATGGTGGACCATGGTTTAAATAAGTTATTTACACCACTGTTATTGTTGAAACCTTGGTTCACTATGAAATAAAGGTAATATCAAAATCGTAATAAATGTGTTTTATTTATTTTGTTCATTGTCCGAATATTAATACGTTTCACAACATTCAGAATTCATTAAATCAATTATTAATGAAATTGCATTAAGTAGGTCTAACTGACAACTATTTGGGCTTAAGCCTTTGTAAGCTTCATTTGCACAAAAAAACACATTCCACAAAACTCTTTATGGGAGCAAAACAGTCACAATTCATCAGAAAAAGGTAAATGAGAAAGCGCTTGTGAAGGAACTGAGAGGGCAAGAGAGTGGAGGAACAGCTGGGAGATTTGACTCGCATCACTCCACCCCGCCTGGCCATTGTTGCCGGTTCTACTATATTACATGTTCTGTGCTTGCTACACTAAAATTCTTAAAAATACAACTTATCAAATCAAATCTGTTTGTAAATTTTACAAACATTTATTTCATAATAGTAACTACATAATTAATTTGCAAAATAGATTAATGTTTACTTTTAAAAATGTTTATTAGTAGCCTATACCACAGATAAAAGAAACTACTAATAGTTTCTTTTATCTGTGCCTATACCCATATTTTGAAATAACTACTTACCACCGTATTAGTTAGGTTACCCATTTTAGGTAAATAACTATAGATTAAAGTTTATTTGTATACTACGAAATTTATAATAATAAATCATAATCTATTTATACTTTTTCATATTTTCGTATTATTAGGTTAATGATAGTTTAATGTTGTTCACTACCTTATACTGGTTTTAGCAAATTTTGTGAAGAGTATTTTATAACTCCACAAAAAAAGAGGAGTTATGTTTTTTCATTTAATCAGCACAAGACGTCCTGCGTCATTTCTTTTCACGTGCATTTTACTACTTATAAAACAATTAGAATTGCAATCAAAGGGAAGTCAGCAATATTGGAGTTTGTTTACTCTTTTATGAAACGGTAAACTAATCTCTACTTTTTTAAATATGATATGTAACTATACTAACTTTATGATCGGAATTATTTTGTGATGCGAG
>JAGFPH010002484.1:48072-60722 GCA_018207615.1 Philaenus spumarius | reverse complement strand
AATATGTACTTTTTAAAATATGATTTATGTAACTATACTAACTTTATAATCGGAATTATTTGTGATGGAGTGTCCTATAATATGTACTTTTTTAAATATGATTTATGTAACTATACTAACTTTATGATTGGAATTATTTTGTGATGCGAGTGTCCTTTAGTATATACTTTTTTTAAATATGATATGGAACTACACTAACTTTATGATCGGAATTATTTTTTGATGCAAATGTCCTATAATATATCCTTTTTTATAAATATGATATGTAATACAACGGACAAAACTCGTTGTAGGTCTTGAGTTTAAATTTGCAATTAATTTTGTAAATTTGAATAATATGGACTTGCCGTGAGTTAAAGCCAAATGTAGGTCACGAGATCAGCATGTATACGCGGGCGGTCTGTTATCGGGTAGAATTAAACTTTTGGACCCTGCCTGTCTGAAAAGGATTGGGAACTTATAAAAATTACTTAAAAGATTCCTACGGGAAGCCAAAATCCAAGATTTGAATAAAAAATAAAAATCTTCGGGAAATGCATTACGCTAACCGCGGGTGTATTTACTGCAAGATTAGATATTAAAAAATCATAAAGTTACGTAAGATACGAGCTTTCAAAGAATGAGAAAATTTTCAAAATTCCTCTAATTTAAAAAAGAAAAGGTTTTTTAGGCTTTTCTTAAAAAGGCCTAAAATAAAGGTGAAATAAGTTTTAGCGAAATTTTGTCATATAAAAAAGTTAATGGTAATTCATAAAGTTTAAAGGATAAAAAAGTAGGTTAAAAATAAAGTTTTTTAAATTCTAACTAAAACAAGTTTTAGTGTTGATAAATGTAGTTCATAATGTAAAAGAAAAACTAGAAAATTTATAAAAGGAGAAAGGTGATAGAATTTGCACCTTTACAGCTAATTAAAAATTTAAACTCAAACTTTTAACAATTCAAAATAGTAAATAGTATGCAAACGAAGTAGTTATGTAAAAATAATCCAGTATTTGAAATATGTTTCGGGAGTAAAGTAAAACCCTAGTTTGTGAAAAATCGTTGAAGTCCCTAACCTCACAGCAAGACAACCAGAAGCAGAAATGAGATGAAAATCCGGCTAGTAAATGAAAACCAACGGACAAGAAAAGTGGAAAAAGAAAAACCGAAAGAAGTGTAAAATTAAGACTTTTCCGGGAAAAATCGCCGCGGAAAAACGCGCGCGGGTCGTGTACGCGAACCAGGAGTCGTACGAACGTCACTCGAGTTCGTGTGGAAAGGTAACAACGAGCTGAGGAAAATGAGGTCAGTTTCAGGAAAATCGGATAAACCCGGGAAGAGTTACATGGAAAAAGGATTTCCATAGCACAAAGCTGAGGGAAGCCAGATAAGAACGCAAGACAGTAGAGGGGAGGTCCAAAGACAAGACTGATGGAAGGAGAACAGGGTGACCAGTTTACGAAAAGGGGCGTACTCAAAGAAACAATAGAAACTTAATTAAAACAAAGGCTAAATCATGTTACAAAATTATGAAAAAATTATAATAAAATTCAGGATGAAAAGTTACGTAAACTAGTAGTTTGAAATTGGCGAAAAAATGGATTTTAAAGCATTATGGAAATACAGTGGTAGAAAGCTTAGGTTGGCAATGAAATAGTGCCGAAAAACCTTATATAAACGATTGCTCGGGGAAACTCGGGGCCTTATTATTTTTTCGACGTAATATAACGCATCGCGCATAGCTTTATTGTTTCTGCGATGTAAGTTAACGCATCGAGAGCAGATACTTGTTTTTTATAAAATACTTTAGCGTGCTAGAAGCTGAGTATTTTCTTCGTTAAACTTTAAATTTCTATAACAAGTAAGAAGATACGGCATTGCGGTTATCATCTGGGATGCAGCAATAGACACCGCATTAACTCTACAAGGACTTCAGTGGCAACTTAGTCTATACAAGTTGGCCTAACTTGGGATTTTCTGGAAGAAAAACATAGCCTACAGGACAGCTGATACATGGAGTGATTCGTATAGCTTCCAGACAGGACTCCAGGACACCACCAGGCAGCCACCAGGACATGCAACTGTAGCTACGAGGGAATAGACGAACCGGGATTGCAGACACGGCATCAACACATCCATCTTTAAGAAGCCATCCATCATACATCCAGACAACCCTACAGGACTCCACCTTCACCCACAAGACAACTCTATCAGCACGCGGAACATCTGTAGCTTGTCATCACTAGACAGCGTTCGCGGATTTCACCACAACGTCGCGACGCCTGGACAAGTGTGAAAAGGTCGGTAGAAGCGTAAAATACGTTAGTCCCCATTAAATTGCCTGAAGTAAATTCAAATAAATTTATTTTAAATACTGGGTTACTTAGGATGTTAGATTAAGAAATATTTGTAGTTAATTAAAGAAATAAATTCATTAAATCGTAAATTCAAATTTTCATTAAAGTATAAATTACATTAAATTGAGTAATAAAATATTAAAATAAATTAAAATAAATTAAGAGATTAGTTCTGCCTTATAGTTTTAAAAAGTTATTATTTTATTTGAGAAGAAAGTTATTATTTGGTTTTATTTGGAAAATATTAAATACAAGAATTTTGTTTTCTGTTTAAAATTAGGAAAAAGAAATTATTAAAATTTTATTTTGTTTTATAAAAGGTTATTATTTACAAAAACACCTAATATTCAAATATCCCAATAGTTTATGAAGTTTAGATTAAGAATTGATAAAGTGAAATTTCATAAAATAATTGCAAGCACAAATAAGCAATTTACAAGGTTAGTTCCAGTGTACTCACTCTTCAGAGGTTTACAAAAAGTAAAATTATTAACTTGTGTTCTTACTGAGCTAAAATCAAAAATAAATTACTGGAAGTATAAAGTAAAGTTTTTTGTCAGAATAGTCAGTGAACTGAATATTCGACACATAGTTATTTCACCTAGGCCAAACAAAGTGAGATTGCCTATAAGACTTCCAGTAGGTGGAAATAACTTATTCTCCAACGAAGAATTTTCTAAAAAGGGGATTCATTGTAGAATTGGCGCTGCCAGCGTGAAAAACAACGCGTTGCAGTTGTGGCCAAAACAAGTTATTCTACAACTTAATTCCTCTAAAAAAGAATATTCGTTGTAGTAACTATACTGACTTTATAATCGGGATACTTTTGTGATTATCTTACTACAAAATTCCCCGGTAAAAACCCTTCAAAAAATTTGAAGAAATGAAAAAATTTTGAAATTTTTTTATTTTTCTTGTTTTTGGGGGGTAAAACCCCTTAAAAATCCAAAATTTTGAAGAAATGAAAAAACCATCTGCGGATATTCCAGAACTACACCTACATACCAAATTTCATCAAAATGGGACCATTGGTATGGTCTCCAGCTCTAAGAACATCCTAACAGACACACGGACGGATATTACCGAATACTACCTCTAAACATATTTGCATTGAGAAACTTCAAGCCATATTGTACACCCTCTATTCTTTTGACCGCTTATTACGGGTTAGAATATCCCCACCTGTGCTATGGAATCCTTCTCTGGGGAAGTTCTTCTGTTCAGAATCTTCTCAGAATATTTGTCCTGCAGAAGAAAGCTATTAGGCTGGTAGCAGGACTAAGTAAATTCCAGTCGTGTAAGAATGTCTTCAGGGAGCTTGGTATTCTTACACTTCCAAGTATTTATATATTTGAAGTAATCCTATATTTCAAATTTAAGTGTGATCACGTCCAGAACAAGGACATACACAATTATGGCACCAGACAGGCAGGTAACTTCCTTGCTAAAAAGCACAGAGTAAGCCTCTTTAACAAACTCCCTTCCCAAGCTGGTGGACGTTTGATTAATAAGCTCCCAGAAAATATTAAAAATGAAAAAAATTGTAAGATTTTTAAAAGCAGGTTTAGACAGCTTCTGTTGACTGGACCTTTTATTCAGTGGAGGAGTTTGTGCACCATAGATTTTCTTGAACCTGGGGATCTGAGTGGCAGGATATATTTTTGCCTCCGCGTGAAGCAGTTTTCTTCTGCTTAAGTTTATTAATGTCTGTTTTGCCATGTAGTTATGCATTTTTTTTATTTATAGTATTTTTGGTTGCTGTTGGTTTGTTGTTGTGATTTTTAAAATTGGTGTTTGTTGAAATGTATGTATGAGGTGGTAACTTGCTTATTTTAAATAATAATGTGTAAATATTTTAATTGATATAATAATAATGTTTAACTATTTTAATTGACATAACAATAATGTGTAACTATTTTAATTGACATAATAATAGTCTATAGCGGCTATTTTAATTGATGATTATTCCGTACTTTTAAAGTTAATTATTTGTAAATTAGTTTTTAATTATTTATATTATTTAATAATAATTGAGTTTTCGTTTACTACCCGACCAGACTCGGGTAAAATATTTCACTACACGACCAGACTCGGGTGAAATATTTCATTACCCGACCTGAACCAAAACATCACTAAACGACCCAAGTGACAAATTTTAGTTCCCGACCCGAACCAAAAAATCACTACCCGCAGACCCCTACTAAATACTGTGCATTTTTCCCCCTAAAATAGAGTTATATTCTATCAAGAACCTTCCGTTAATAGTAAAAATTGTATACATAAAAATGACGCAACTTAAGCTGTACTTTTTTTTTGCTTTCTTTTTCTCATAATTTTTAGACCTATGTTTGTTTACCATAGAAATTCTTTTTGTTTTTGGTGCAGGCTTACTTTCAGAACATTAAAAAACGTTTTTTCTAGTACTATTTTACTGCACATTAGAGGTTATTCAAATATATGACATTAACCAAGGCCGACTCTACTACAGGCCAGAGTGCTGAATTCGTGACGTCACGGTCAGAGTGCTACCCGGCCGGTGACTCCCGTAAGAAACATATGGCGCACCCCGACATACTCTGCTTTAAACTGGTCTACTGCCGAAACCCTTCGTCCTATTTCACTGAAAATTTAAACTTAACTAAATAATAAACCACTTAGTATTAAAACATGTTTATTAGTAGTGTAGTACTTGTTTATCAATATAAAACAACGTAAGTTTCGAAGTTACATATATTGCAGTTGGTTTTTAAGTTATATCTAGGTTTTATAAAAGTAACAGAAACCAATTATAATATAATAATTAGAGCGTAAACATTATAATTGATCACTCAAATTTATTTTATGGCAAATTTCTTTTACAAATTAAAATTTATGTTTAAACTACATACAATTATATTTTATTAAGCTCAAAAATTACCTTTGGCGATGAAAGGGTCATATACGCAGTCTTTATAAGTTAATTAAATGTATCCACTTTCCTTTTTCTTGACAACCTATAGTCACAAAAGTTTGTTCTAACTTTAGAATAGTTATTGAGCAAAATATTGGACATTTTTGAAAGTAATACGTGCACTATATCGGACAGAGGTTTCTGGCACTTTTCACAGTTCTCTTCAAGTGTACTGGCGCAAGCTTCTAGACAGAGGTGGCACAGTAATTGTTTTTGTGAACCGCAAAGAAGAAACTGCTTCTCAATTCTACTACTAATCGATACTTTAAAAAAGTTTAGCATACATTGCTGTATGCCTATTGGTAAATCACTTGGATATTTTAAGTTGCCCCTATTTATAAGATCAATGTAATCATTACTTTTACTTTGGGGCGCTGTCATATCTTTTTCTTGACAAAACAATTTTAAGCAGTTCGCAAATGTTTGGCATTTGTTTTTTTATTTTCAAACAAATGTAGCCTCCTATGTAAACCAACGCCATACAATCATTTTCGTCGTAACTCTGAGCTACTACCTCCTCAAACTCACTGAATTCATTTTCCGGATCAGTGCCCAAATATTCTTCTTCTGGTGAGACTTCCAAAGGCAGGAATATATCTTTTAAGGAAACTGTTCCTTTCACAGAAGACGATAATTTGATCAAGCTTATCGCTTTCACTTTCTTTCTGACTCCAGGACTTGTGTTAGTGTAATATGATAAGAACTACCGCTCATTTGTCTGTATAAGCGAAACCTTCCTTCAAAGTTCAAGGTCGTCTGTTTGGCATTTTACAATATGTGAAATAAAAGTTGTAGTTTGTTTTTACGTCAAAAACAAAAAAATATTTACGCTGTGTGACTTTTTCGTGTCCCGCTATCACAAATCTTGAATACTTTTAATTAATACAAATTCTAATATTTACTTAAGTAAAACATTTTTACATCGCTGTATTCCGTATTTCATGCAGAAATCAAATATATAAGTTTAATTATAAATAAATGACTGTACAAAGGTCCAGGAAGGTGTAAATGAAAGCGCGCTTCACTTACACTATGGCTGAGTTCAACCCAGACTGTGACGTAGCGGCTAGGGGAAGGGGGAAGCACTCCGGCCTGTAGTAGAGTCGGCCTTGCATTAACACAACTAGTCTAGTAGTGAATTTCAATATATCCTGAGAGGTAGCAATAAGTTGTAGACCTTACAGAATTCCAAAAATTGTAAATAGGCTAATAGTTTGTGTCTATTAATTGTTTGAAATAAATGAATCCTATTATAAATAGGTCTAAACAAGAATGGTTCTTAACACTAAGAATGTCCACTAGAATCAAAACATCGATTAGTAGGAAACATCAACGTTTTCAAACTTCAAATATTTTGTTTATATGATATGTAAAGTCTGTGTTGAGGAAAAAGTTTTGAAATAATTAAATTATTTAACACTGCAGTGGTCGCGCCCCACAGCGTTACGTGAATGGTCGCGCGTTCTACTATTGTAGAACACAGGTGTTTTTTATTTTTTTTACACCTGTTAATAACTTTATCAATAAATTTTGATTTATGTGTGTAAAATATACTACCGTATATAAAAACCATATTATGAATTGAAACTTTTTATTTTTATAAACTCATATAATAATTATAATTATACAAAAAGACGGTATAAGTGTTTTTGTGTCATTTATTTATTTTTACAAAAAACAACTGAAAAGTAACTATATATATTTACAAATTATCAAAATTAACCTGTCTTTGTAATGACACTTTGAGGAACAATGTCACATTTGCAAGTGTCTATTCGTAGCAGTCATCACACACGCCTCTCTGATGGTCCGGGCACACCCATCTCTGGCATTTATCGCAAGTCTTCCTCGTTGATTTATTGCGTTGTCTGCCGCAGAGGAAACATTTTCCTACTGAACCAGCTTGCTCGCTTGGTACTGGAGCTTCTTCAGGGATGCGAAGCAAAAGTTTTCCTCTTCGTCGAATCTCTTTCGGCAAGGTTTCTATGGCAACACGGCGTCTAATTGCTGGTTCCATAAGTTCAAACGCCAAATCCTTCAGAAATTGCCTACGACTGATATTTTCATCATTCTTGTTGGATCTGTAAATGTTAATAGCATTCACACCAGCAACATTCATTATATGAAAAAAGATTGTTAGCGGCCATCTGCGGGAATTTCTTGACACGTCAAAATGTCGACACATTATATCTAAAATGTCCACTCCATGCTTGGTTTGGTTGTATGTTGTGATAATACAAGGCTTCTTCTCATCTCCAGTGTCACCATCGACTGCCTTGCTGTAGTGCATGGTTGATAAGGCACATACGGCTTTCTTCTTCTGTGGAACGTAGGATACTAGTGTACACTTGTCTTGAAATCCAAAAACGCTAGATTTTGGTTCCCTATTTTTGTTCGGCAGAAAACATTCAGGAATCTCCGGCTTATTCTGTTTCAAAGTTCCCACATACGTCAGAGATTTTTGCAAAAGGATTCTAGCTAGAGGGATCGATGAGAAGAAATTGTCTGCAGTTACGTTTCTATGTGACCCAACTATCGGTTCAACTAGACGACACAAGAGATCATTCACTTTGTTGCTCTTGTGAAATGGGCCCTCTGGCTGTTGCCCTACATACACTTCTAGATGAGTGGCATAGAAGTTGGAAGAAGATACTAGGGCATAAATCTTAATTCCAAACTTTGAGGGTTTTTTCGGCATATATTGGCGAAACTGGCACCTTCCACGAAAAGCCACAAGTTGTTCGTCTATGGCAAGATAATCTGACGGTTTGAAGGCATTAGCAGAGTTTGAGACGAATTTGTCAAAAATTAGCCTAATAGCAGCTAATTTATCCTCAGATTTACGTTGTTCTCTGTCACGTACGTCATCAAATCTTAGACATCGAATTAGAAATCTGAATCGATGTTCACTCATTGTGACATAGATCACCTCACAACCAGTCCCACGGCTATTGTCCCAGAGCTCAAACACATTGCGCCTGCTTGATTTCAAAACACCGCACATATACAAAATGCCTAGCAACGATTTGATTTCCAACTCATCGGTATATTTGGCATCTCTATCTCTGCTAAATTTATTTCTTATCTTATCTATGTAGATGTTTGTGCATGAAACTACATGTCGAATCATACCATCATCAATCACACACGACAATGACACTAAAGCACTTGTTGCATTTTTCACATTTCCTTGAGGCCCAGGCCTATGGAAAGCCGGTATTCAAGGGCGCCGCCAGGAAATTGTACAGGGGGGGGCCAGCACCACCGGGGGGTCTGGGGGGTATGGAATACCCTCAAATAGCCTCAAAACGCACGTTTTTTAAATTTGTTTTCACAAAAACAGCTGTATTATGTATAGTGGAATCCTTACGTTTTTTGGGACAAAAGTATTAAATTTAAATCCAATAAGATTTTCAAGTCCCGAGGTTTTGGTTTTATTGGAGCAAGAGAGAAAAGGCATGTTACAAAAAAACAAATAACGTTCTCTGAAAAAAACACTTTATTAACTACAGACTATAAAAAAGAAATGCTATTGTTTAAACAAAAACTGAACTTTTCTGTTCGACATTCTGAAAAGGTCAATGGTCTTTGTTAAAAAAACTTCTTTTTCTCGTTTTATTTCATTCCTATGCACAGACACTTAGTCTCTCGTTCCCAGTTTTGTTCCTCAACCAGGTCTTCACTCTTCTTAATGTACTGAAAACAATACAACTCTTTTAATTTGCAATTAAAAGAAGTGCAGGCTAAGGTAAGTTCACATTTTCTTGTTTAAATCTTATAATAGTAAACTTTTTATAAACAATCAGTTTAATCAGATGGATTGAAAAATAGCAAGCAAATAATGAAATTAAACTATTTATTATTCTAGTCTTATAGTACTGTACAAACACACAATCACACACACTCTACTAATGTCTTTTATGAGGACTAGAATTAGCTAATACAAACGAAAAGCATAACTACCTGAAGGATCGTTCAACAGTGCATGTTGTTGGTGGCAAGCAAATTGCGATTTGTATAGCTTTGGCAATAGTTGGCAAAAACGTAAGATGTTCATGGGTAATCAATTCAGTCAAGCAAATTTCGTTCATGCTTTCAATAGTATTGGTATTCGAATCATTTCTCCAAAGGTTGTACCAAACAAGCCCTTCCACTTTAAGGTTATCAAGAATTTTTCCATAAATAGTTTGTACAATCTCCAGAGAGTGCTCGTAATCTTGTATTTCCATAGACTTCATTTTTAGAGGGTGGAGGTTGAACAGTTCAAAAGATACTTGGGTTTTCTTGGAAAATCCTTCAATCAAAGCTTGGATGAGGTATTCCAAATAGGGAATAAAAATTGACTTTCTGTAGTAATCTTCTACACTGTCTGAAGGAACATTTGAACGATGGCATTGCTTTGATGTGGTACGAGGTCTAGTCAAAGTAAGTCCCAAAATTTCAGCTTTTTTTTTGTACATTGTCCATCAGACTCTTGAATACAGTTTCATCATTTTCTCTATCCATCTTGAACATACTAATGAGCCTTTCAATGTGTTTTGCTACTCGCATCAGATCAACGTTAACACTTTGCAACATTTGGGCTACTGTTTCAAGTGTTGCTGAATACTTGGCTACAATCTCCAAACTTACAACGAACACTGTAGACGTTACCGCACAATAGAGCTGAAAGGCTTTTTGTTTGGAATCTCTGTTTCCCTTGTTTGAAAGTGTTTGTAGTCCATTCACTATGTCCTCCAACTTCTCGTGAAATTTTCTGATGGATTTGTACTTCTCAGACCATCTTGTTTCACACAACTTTTGAAGGATTGTCCCTACAACTTCTCTTCTTTCGGCATTTTCTCTGAAAAATGATGTCACTTCTTTTATAGTTCCTACAGTGTTTCTTATTTGTGGTATATCACTGAGGTCGTTGATTACCAAATTAAGTCTATGGCTGGCACAATGAAAAAAGCTTGCCATAGGAAACATGTCACTGACTCGTTTGTGTACACCACTGATTTTTCCTGCCATGGTGCTACACCCGTCGTACCCCTGTCCGACAGCTAACTCCAAGTTTAGCCCCCAACTTGATAAAGTGTTCGTAATGGCTTTTGCAATAGCTTCAGCACCTAGTCCTTGTTCAAGGGGTGTAAACCCAAGAAAGTCTTCTTTTACAACTTTTTCTTTCTTGTCAAAAAATCGAACGCCAAGTGATAGCTGTTCAATTCCACCAATGTCCATAGTTTCGTCTGCTAAAATGGAAAATACTTCATTTTCTTTTATGTTTTTGACTAGGTCATTTCTTAGGACTGTAGCACATGTGTCAATTATGTCATTTTGTATTTCATGAGATATGTACTTAGCATTTTTTGGCGCACTCCTCATACAATGAATACTTAAATGTTAAGAAGCGCACGTCTTATGGACTCAATTCTAACAGATTTTACAAACTTGGCGCCCTAAAGATTTGTAGTTGGGCGCAACTCCGAGAGGAAGCGCTGGCAAACCATTTAGCGTGCGGTGGAGAGCGAGAGAGTGTTTCTCCCCTCTCCCTCTCACTCGGTCTACGATTGGCTAGTCGGACTAAAGAAACGAATTTATGTGTTCAAGAGAGATTTTCAAACTTATCTTTGTTGTACATAGAGAAGAAAATACTCAGAGAACATATTGGAACTGACGATATTGAAGAAAAGTTCGCTATGAAGAACAGAAAGTTACAGTTGATATAGAAATTTTTATACTTTGACTATTTATTAATATTTCAAAGGAAGTTCATAATAAAAGTAAATATTTAAATTTAAAATGCATCCCTTTTGCTAAATACAATAAGTATTTGTTCTTGAGTTTTCATTTTTTGTCTTCTCTTTCCACCTTTAAATTTAAGAGTAATCCTATACAGTATTGTTAAACTATGTATGTTTTTTATTTTAAGAAAGGTGCAACTACTTAATCAATGTAGGAGATTTTTTTTGTAATCGAAAAAAGGTACTGCGTGCTTAACGTAAAAAAACAAATATCTATTACTATAAATTTTTCTCAGATTCTTCTTATTTATTAGTGACAATAATGTATAATATTAGAGTTACAAAGATTGGTAGTTTAATATGTTTTTTTAATGTTAATTTATTTATGAAGTGATGTAGTAATTTGATAAGTAATTACAATTTTATTCTAACTTTATCACTTGACTGATATATATTTCATTTGCTTTGAATATTTACACTTTTGTATTCTCTTTTCCTATTTATTGTGTCTGTGTAAGCAAAATTTTTAAAGGTAAATTATTTACTAAATGTTAGTATTTTATTCTTAAAATGCTTTTCATGATATTTTTCAAACAATATGTAAGCAATACTTGAGATAATTTTTAAGGTAAAAGAAACATCATCGATAATTTGTACAAATTGTGATTTAGACGAGACGGGTTTATTTATAAGTCCACGAAAGAAAGAAATGTAAGGCGTTTTCTTTATTGTTAAATTAAGATTGGTTGAAGGATGGTCGTATGATTTTGTGCGAGGTCGAGAGCGCGAGATACAATGTTTTCTTCCCCTATTTTTCTGGTATGTAACGACCATACAGAGCGAGAGCGACTGAATATGAAAGAAAGAGACGGAAAATGAAGCAGAGCTATTTTAGTCAAATGAGAAATTTTGAGACGGCAGGCAATGAATATTTAGGCGTTTAATATTAATTGCTGTATATTCCGTTGAAGTTGTAGGTGGTGTGTATTGGAGCATTTTGTTAGTTATTGTTTATGATGAGTACTAAAATAAACGGTACCAGGAACTGGCACATACTTTCTCACAAATACATTTAAATTACTAAACAGATTCACTGTGACTTGTAGGGTGGGGTAGGATAGTTTTTTTATTAAAGTTGGAGATTAACTAATAAATATTATTATTATTATTATTATTATCTAGAGAGAAAACTATTCGATCGATTTCGAACAAATTTGCACCAAACACGTAAATTAGGTCTTTATAGATGCACGTAAAAAGGTTTTGAAAATTTTTGAAAAACAACCCCCTTTATGGCCAAAAAAACCCCAAAAATCAGTTATTATTATTATTATTAGCTAAACGAGAATTTTTAGAAAGATGCGGGTTTTTGTATATGGTAGGGCACATTAAAGGCTACAAATAAGCCAAATTTTATCGTTAGAGCCGTTTTTTAATAAAAAAATAATAACTGATTTTTTGGGGGTTTTTTGGCCAAAAAGGGGGTTGTTTTTTAAAATTGTTCCAAACCCTTTTTCGTGCATCTATACAGGCGTACTGGACATGTCTGGTGCAAATTTGGTTGAAATCGATCGAATAGTTTTCTCTCTAGCTTTGTATACTTTTATTAAAGTAGGCGAATGACTATTATTATTATTA
>JAGFPH010002484.1:30970-47972 GCA_018207615.1 Philaenus spumarius | reverse complement strand
TTTGGCTTATTTGTAGCCTTTAATGTGCCCTACCATATACAAAAACCGGCATCTTTCTAAAAATTTTCGTTTAGCTAATAATAATAATAATAACTGATTTTAGGGGGTTTTTTGGCCATAAAGGGGGTTGTTTTTCAAAATTGTTCAAAACCCTTTTTCGTGCATCTACACAGGCGTACTGGACATGTCTGGTGCAAATTTGGTTGAAATCAATCGAATAGTTTTCTCTCTAGCTTTGTTTACTTTTATTAAAGTAGGCGATTAACTAATAAATATTATTATTATTAGCTAGAGAGAAAACTATTCGATCGATTTCGAACAAATTTGCACCAAACACGTCAATTAGGTCTTTATAGATGCACAAAAAAGGATTTTGAACAATTTTGAAAAACAACCCCCTTTATGGCCAAAAAACCCCCTAAAATCAGTTATTATTATTATTATTAGCTAAACGAAAATTTTTAGAAAGATGCCGGTTTTTGTATATGGTAGGGCACATTAAAGGCTACAAATAAGCCAAATTTTATCAAAATCGTTAGAGCCGTTTTTTTATAAAAAAATAATAACTGATTTTTTGGGGGTTTTTTGGCCAAAAAGGGGGTTGTTTTTCAAAATTGTTCAAAACCCTTTTTCGTGCATCTATACAGGCGTACTGGACATGTCTGGTTCAAATTTGGTTGAAATCGATCGAATAGTTTTCGCTCTAGCTTTGTATACATACAGACATACAGACATACAGACATACATACAGACATACAGACATACATACAGACAGACATTTTGTAAAAATCACTTTTTTGGACTCAAGGGGTCCCAAAACGGATATTTCCACAAAAATCTCAACATCGATTTTTTTTGCGATCACTATACTTTCTCTATACTATAGTATAGTGAGAAAGTAAAAAGTGGAGGGAAAAAGTGTTCTTACATTAATTGTCAGAATTCATCAACCAATGCAGATGTACCTTTTTTCCATTTTCCAGTGAGCGATAAAGAAAGGTAAGAGATAGTGGTTAGATCTAAATAGTTAATTTTTGTTAAAGTGACTGCAAATAACGTATAAACAAATAAAACATTGTTATGGTAATTATTAAGTGGTTCTAGTAATATAATAATTGAAGAGAAGTTTACAATTTGTACAAAATTTGTACAGTCCAGTTCTATGATTTGTTCTCTACAATTTGGTACAAATAAATTTGATTTTTAATAAAGTATATAATATTCGTAATTCCATTTTCAAAATAGCCTGCTTTAGTAGCGTTTCTTGACGCAGGAACATAAAAACATGTCTTTCTGAAATGTTTTTGAAATTGATATGTATTTTTATGCACTCTATTTAGAACTAAATTACAAAACTTTTGTTTATCTTGAAATAAATTATAAACAATATTTTACTGTGTTATATAACTTTATTTACATAATTTTTGGTGAAATTTGTCAGACGTTTAGACAATTTCTTTCATTCTAGAATTTCTGAGACCAAAATAAAAGGATACATAACATTTTCAAGTATACAGTTCAATTCTATGTTTTATTCTCTACAATTTGGTATAATATAAATTAATTTTGAGGTAAAAAATACATCGGCCTACTCATTTTCAAAATAGGCCTGTTTTAGTAGCGTTTCTTGTCGCAGGAACATAAAAACATGTATTTTCTGAAAAAAAGTTTTGAATTTGATAATTATGTTTATACTTTTCTATTTATAACTAAATTTGTATATTTTGAAAAATTACAAACAAATTTTATCTGCTTTTTATATTGGAATAAAGTTGAATATTTTTCTTCCGTTAGGGCCTATTGAAAATTTTTTTTATCTTGAGCCAATAACTTTTGTAATTTTACATCAATCAATTTTTTAGTTGCTAATATTAATTTTCTGAACCTTTTTCTATATGAAAAAAGCTGTATAAAAAAAGCTGTGGAACACTTTTGAATTGGGTTAGAATTACTATTTTTTACGAGTTTTTGAAAATATGCTTGCAAGTGGCCAAAACTCCAAAAAATTTAATACCACCGGTTAGAGGGAGTTTGTTCTACGTCAATCCACTGCAGAGATATTTAAAATGCTAAACACAGTACGTTGTTCAATCTTGCTTATTTCTGAACATATATTGATGAAACTTGGTAATAACTTCATTAGTCCAGATTATATTGTTATTTGCTTAAACCTAAGTATTTTAAGCCCACATGGCAGCAAACCTACGTACTCATAGCACATGTAATTTTATGGCGAATAAATAACATTATACATCTCCCTTATTAATGAACATATGTTGATAACACTTGGTGTAAGGCTTGTAATCATTAAATGCTTGTAATCAATTGATATTTTGATCAAAATTAAAACATTTTGTGAACCCAGTTGCAGCAATCCTATATAGGTTCTCATTTCTAATGTTATTATTATGAGAAATAATTCAAATGCTATCTTGCTTATTTAAAAATATAATATTATGATAAAACTTGTTAAGTGGCTTCATCAATATTATACAAGCATTGGATATTTCCAATCCCAAATATACAAGCATTGGAAATTCTCCGAGTGCGCAGATTTGCTGCGACTGGGGTATTTTATTTTTAAAGTATTAATCTGATTTAATAAATCTAATAATAACATCTAATAATAAATCTGATTTAATAACATGGACAGTTTTTGGTAAATTATATTTAAAGCATATGCGTACAATACCTCAATGTACATATAAAAATACGAAGAGGTAGGTCATGCCAACAGTAATACACAAACAGTCAACACACAACAATAACTATACAAGGTCTAGATGCAATAATAATTCTGGTTTTATTCAGGTTAGATTCAGATATACTGATCACCTACTATTAGAAATATGTATTTTTTAGGTGCAACTTGTGGATTGTTAATTGTGGCCGAGATGATCTAACAGAATTAGAAGATAAGAAACTTAAACACAGAGTGGTGTGTTCAGTACATTTTAAAACTGAGGCCTTCTCAAACTCATCGAGAAAAAAATTGCTTCAAAACCATCCCAATGCCTTACCAATACCATATTTTGAAGTACAATTAGTCAAGTCCCCCGACTCATTACCTGTAGGTAGTGAAATTAATCATAATTCTGTGTCTACTCCAAAAAATGACCAAGGGAATACAGAAAATATACATAATATTTATATCACCGCATTGGTAAACAACAATGAAAATAAAGAAGCTTGTGAGCAAGAAACATTGCAACAATTTAATGCAGATTTCACATCGTTTACTCACACTCCGATTTCAGAATCAAACCAAACACCACTTCCTCTTTACGATCCAACACCCAGGAAGAGAAAACTGTTGAAATCGCTATCAAGGCAAAGAATTGTTCTTAACAGAGCTAGAAGCAAAATATGTTTCATGAGTAAAAGGAAGAAACGACACACTGAAAACGAATTGTTGGATATGCTTCCTCTTTATATTTCAGGTAATAAAACATGTTTTAAATTTTGACAAATGATAGCATCGGAAGCAAATACATTAAATAAATATTAAGCATATTTAAAATTTGTTTAACTACAAGGAATAGCATAATAATTTATTTTATTTTTAAAGTGATCGAGAACTAAGTCAATCATACTACATTTTCTTACTTAAAAAAAAAATCAAAGTTTAATGATACACGTAAAGCTAATAAGAGCGTAGACTATTAAAAAAAAAGCGTAAGCAGCACTGCCGCATTACTTTAGCCGAATTCTTATCAGGGAATAAGTAAGCTTAAACCAAATAAATAGTTGTTTATTTTATTCATATTTCATATTGTTTTACCGTTACCGAAAAATGGCGCAGTTACCTTACACGGATAGTGAAACAATCATTTATTGGGAGCTTTCTAGGAATTTCTTTATTCCTTTACTTTTACTTTATTTTACTTTATAATTTCATTTTACTGTCTTATATTTATTGCAGTTATTGAATTAAATAGAACAATTAAACAGAAAAAATTATAATTTTGGTTTAAGTTGGTCGGATTAGTCTTAAGATATGTTGCAATATTTGGTTTTTATTCCAGGAGAAACGCTGGTTTTTGTAAAAATGCAAATCAAACACCAACAGCATCGAGCGTGGAGTGAAGATGAAAAGAATATCGCTCTATCTCTTTATTACAAATCTCCAAGTGCTTACCGTTTTCTCCGAGATAGAGGTTTTAAGTTACCATGTTTAACTGTAATTAGAAAATGGATTAATGTATACAACGTGTCACCAGGATTTACTGATGAAGTAGTTTCTAAGCTATATAAGAAAGCTGCTTCAATGACTGATGATGAGAAACAGTGTGTACTTGTCTTTGACGAGATGAGCATAAAAAAAGCTCTTGAATATGACCCAAAGCATGATTTAATAGAAGGGTTTGAAGATTTAGGGCCTCTAGGAAGAACATCAAAAATCGCAAGTCATGCCCTTGTCTTTTTGTTACGAGGACTAAAATACCAATGGAAGTGTCCTTTTGCATATGTCACCTCTAGTAATGGTGTTAAATCGGAATCATTATCTCTAATGATAGACATGTGCTTGGAAAATGTTTTTAAAACCGGGCTACAAGTTCGTGCAGTTGTTTGCGACCAAGGACCGACAAATGCTTCCGCAATACGACTATTGGGTGTAAGTGAACAAAATCCACATATATTGTTTGGAGGTAAAAAAATTAATTTTCTGTATGACGTTCCACATGTATTCAAATGTATCAGAAATAATCTGCTCAATCACGACATTGAAGTTGATGATAAATTAGTTAGTTGGAGTGACATTCGAGCCTTTTATGAAATAGAGCGAAACAGCCCAAATGACTGTAGGGCTGCTCCAAAACTATCGGAACGACATATAAGGCCATAGAGTTTTCAAAAGATGAGTGTTAAATTAGCAACTCAGGTGTTTAGTGCTTCAGCTGCAAGAGGCATTCAGACTGCATGCAAAACGGGCACATTGAACAGTTCCACAGCTCTCGATACTGCAGCGTTCCTAATCAGATTAAATGATATATTTGACTGCCTTAACAGCAAATATTGTTATGACAGCAATCCCCTCAGAAGGCCACTATCGGATTCAAACACAAAGGCCATAAAATGCCTAGAAGATGCAATACCGCTCGTCCATTCATGGAAGTTGACCGATGTAAAAAGAAATCCGCCTTGTTTCGGTGGACTTCTTCTGTGCATTAGGAGTGTTCTATCACTGTATGCTGTTCTAAAATCGGAGGGTAACAGCTATCTACTAACGGGAAGGCTTAATCAGGACCCAGTTGAAAATTTGTTCGGTGTCCTGCGACAAAGAGGGGGCTACAACAGCAATCCTTCAGCAAGGCAGTTTAGAAGGAATTTACAACATGCGATGTCAATACGCCTTATGAACCCTCCTGGCTCGGCAAACTGTGAACCGGACTGCGACATTAACCTTGATATACAAGGACGACTAAGTGGAGATTCAACAAATGAAACCTTGGATGAAATTCATCAAGCAGACGACCTAACCGATTGTACTCTTCAGACTGAATCTGAACTGTACCCCCCATTTCAAAATCTAGGTAAGAAGTAAATAATTAATTATTATATGATTTCGGTATATTGTTATACGTCTACTAATCCTGTTTTTTTTAGGGTCAAGATAAATATATTTTACTATAAAGTATAACTAACCTTGAAATATGAATAACAACAAACATTTACTATCACATGCTTACATATTTTTTAAAGAGACTTTTACAGCTGATTAAAAACACATTAGACATTTAAATCAGCTGTTTCATTGTAATCAGTAAAAATACTGTATGTTACAATATCTTATGAATTTAAAATTTATAAACCCATAGCTAGAAAATTTTTCAATTTTTTGTGAAGTTTTTTTATGTAAATAACAAAGGTTATATGCTCCTACAAAATGTAGACCTAACATAAAAATGTTGGGAAACTCATAAGAACATTTGAAAAAGCATAGGATACTTTTTCTTTTAGGTAAAATTGTTAAAGTGTACATTTTTTTGTAGATGAAATACCCCACATCACGTCACATTCTGATTATGATGCTCTCACTGATACGTCACCTATGGAAGACAACGTCATAATGTATATTGCTGGCTGGTTGGCAAAAAAAGCAAACGACAAATTCGATTGCAGTGATTGTACTAATACAATTCTACGGGCACGGACAGAAGACTCCTTAGCCTAATTCGTATGAGGGCGTTCACGTGTCAACAGAAGAATTCGCGAAATTAAATTACCCTTCTGATGATTTTTTTAACATTGTACGGAGCCAAATACTGTTTTTTTCTAAATTTTTTAAAGTGCACGTTGCTGAAAAGAAACTACATTGCAGTCTTGTGCAAAAAATCAGGGAAGAGACTGAACGAGTTCATGAAGGTTGGTTTACTTCTCAGTGTACAGATCACCGTATTTACATGTTGTCAACCCTAGTGAAATGTAAATTGTACTACGCGGTAAAGTGGAAATCACAAGATCTAAGAGACAGGGCTCTTATAAATATATCCAAGCGACGAAATAGTGTGAAAGACAAAGAAGATAAATTGAACAAAAAGTTGAAGAATGTTCAACACGTGTAGTTAACTGCATAGGTGTAACCAGGACGACCATATGGGGGGGGGGGGGATATATATAATAATAATTATAACACATTTTAGGCTTTCCAAAAGCACTTTAAACTGATATAGGTAGGTATACTATTTTTACTTCCAATTGTGATTCAGGCCTATTTTATAATAATTTGACCTGCTCTTAACTAGGCCTATAGCAATAAGTACGGTATTCATTCCCTATAGTTTATTATAGTGTAAAATATTTCAAGAGGGAGGAACAAAACTGTATTGTTGTATGTTATTAATTCACTATTCATAAAAATTTTGATGTTGATTGGTACTATGTTAAAGATTGACTAAAATCATAGTAAGAATTTTACTGGTTAAGAAAAACTTGTATCTTTTAATTTTAGTACAAGGTTAAAAAAGTTAGAAATATTTTTAATTAAAATTGTTTATTAAAATAAATTATAAACATAATAATCAAGAAAGTACTTTCAATAGTGGTAAAGTAGTCCAAAACTCACTAATAAACAGTAAACTTCAATTTTTAGTAATGCGATATATTTTAATTATTCAAAGTGTAAACAAACTGTGAACAATTTTTTTACAATTGGGGGGAGGGTTATGACCCTGGTTACGCCTATGGTTAACTGGCAGTATTTTTTTCGATTAAGTGTCCATAGAAAAAAACACATGTTTTTATTGTTAAATAGGTCATAAGACCTGTTATAAACTTAAAGAATAGGCTATTTGTTTGTATATTTTAATATGTATTTCAAAAATCTAGTGATCGCTCAATGGTCGAAATTCGACCATAATTCATTACAATTTTTAATTTGAATGTTATTAAGGTTATATTGTCAAAGACTAGACTATACCTGTATAATCACAGATTTCGCCAAGGCTACAAAGTTTTTGCCATCTTTTTCAAATTATATAACATTTAAATAAAAAACAAATTCAAAAAATGAAGATTGAATACTTTTTATATATTTTTTTATACAAATAAAAAACCAGCGATTAAATAAAATGTTGTCCATTGAACTTGACATACATATTTTTATAATTTAATAAGTGATTCAAAACTTCTGGGAAAACGATTTTTTTATACATTACGATGCATAAATTTAATGGTCTGCTCCAGTAAAAGAGAAAGCAATCGGCAACTCGCACGAGGATAGGCTTAACAATGTAGTTTCATGGAGCAGAGTGCTTTGACATTGACTCACTTCAAACAATTTTATAATTTTTTTTACCGTTTTATATAATTTTTATATTTGCGTGATGAGAAATAAACTAAAGATTCTGTATTAAATTTTGGATCCGGCTTGCGTTTTACTTTTTTGAATTTTATTTTAATTTTCTGAGGAAGATAATTCCAACTTGGTATTTAAAAAATTGTCAATTGTATAACAAATGGAAGGTATTTAAAACAAACGTTTACATACATGGCTGATTGTAATTTAAAGATTATATTTTATTTATTTTTCAGAAATTGCAGTATAAACTAATTATATTTATAAACTGGACTGTCAATATGCGTGTAGCAATAAAACGAGAAACAAAACTATTAATTCATTATTTACAAAGTATTATAAACTCAATACAAATTTAATTTTCCATACACGAAATAGATATATTTACTGACAAAATATATTTGTAGCAATACAAAATATATTATTACTTAATTATTTACAAAGTTATATACGCAATTGCAAATTTAAATTTAAAAGAAAAATAGCCATATTTACAATATCAATTATAAAATAATTACAACAAATTGTGTTCCTGAAAATACCTATATAAGTTATATTTAGTTTCTAAACAAACAAAACGCGATTGTGTCTGGGATTGTATATAACGCAATAGCGAAAGTTTTTATTCCCTGTCCTTGTGTGAGTGGGGTAAACCCTTCGTTCAGCCAGCTGCACTCGGCAAGTAATCTAAATATAGTACAAATGAATTGCATTATCGTTATACCAATGAGAGGGGAGAAACACTATCTCGCGCTCTCTCGCTCTCCAACGCACGCTAAATGGTTTGCCAGCGCTTCCTCTCGGAGTTGCGCCCAACTACAAATCTTTAGGGCGCCAAGTTTGTAAAATCTGTTAGAATTGAGTCCATAAGACGTGCGCTTCTTAACATTTAAGTATTCATTGCCTCATATGTTCCTCTAAGATTTGATCACCAGATTCTTGCCTAAAGTGTAATAGATCATTGAAAAGAGCTCTTTCGTCTGATTTACCCCTTAAAGGCAGATCATGTGTCGCACAAAATACAACTGTTGACACGATTGATTTTAACTTCATTCGATTACTTTCGACAAGAGATTTTACTTGATTGTTGACTTGAGACTCTACACTCAGTTTCTCATTTTTCATGACAGATAAAAAGTTTCCAGCCTTTTCTAATGAATCTCGATGCCATTCAGATGCCATGTGCTTTTTTGCATCCTCGTGAAATCTCTTGTAATTTGTCGAGGGGCGAGTAATGAAGCTCCCTTGTAAACCTCTTGATACATGAGGTCTGAAAAGCACGCAAGTTTTACAAAACACTCCCTTTTGGTCCTTAGAATAAGCAATCCATTCGTAAGTGTCAAACCAGTCATAAATGAAATGTCTTTTTCCTGAGGGCGCCTCTTCCTTAAAATTATAATTTTTTTCTGGCTTCCAAGGGTATTGCAGGATTAAATATTTCTCTCTATCGTTCAAACTGTTTAGGTTTCTTGTGTCGACGTAATGCCCTATATCTGATTTACATTGATCAGAAGTTATAGTTGACACAGGGTCTAGGTGAGAGTGAGAGATGTCACAGGAACCAGATGGATCTCCTCTAGAGTCTGCAGAACTTGTAGAAGGCTTAATTGTATCACACGGCTTAGTAGTATTGGTGGAATTCCCATCTTTATGGTCAGTTTTAAGCCGTTTATTTTTAAAAAAGTTTCTTATGTCCATCTTATGTATTGTTAAAACCTGAAAGTAAACTAGCGAGTTTTCAATATGATTTATTAGGTACATACAATACAAGTTAGGGTAATCTTGATACGGTAGGTTAAAAATGTGCGAAACTTTTATAAAAGATGTAATCCGTTTTAAAGCTGTAAATGAATCATGATATATATAGGTATATACCGGGTGAGTTTTTAATAACCCCCCCTCTACTTTTTTCTATATTTCTTGAGATATCAACTCCAGACCACTACTGATCATTGTTGACTGACTTATACTTCATTTTGACTAGGTTTATATTTCTGGCCGCCATCTTGGGTCCGCCATATTGGAATGAGCTTACTTTTTTTAAATGAAAAGGTAGGGTTGTGACACATGATTTTACAGTACTTTTTTATGCTTAACACGATGCTGCAATCCGGTTTTTAATATCTTTATTTGTTAAAGAGACATTTGAAATGTGTGAATAGCAAACCATTTTTAATAACCACTAATTTTATTTAAATGTTTTCCAAAATTGAGTCTTTTAGTGTCTGATAATTGTTGGGTTGCAGTTACTTAATTTTTAAACCATATACAACAATTTTTTATCCATAATTTTTTCTAATTTGAAATATAACTTAGAAAAAAATGGCGGATAAAAAATGGTTGTCTATGGTATAATCATTAACTAACTGCAAACCAACAATTATCAGAGGCTAAAAGGCCCAATTTTGGAAAACCTTTGAGTAAAATTAGTGGTTATTAAAAATATTTTGCTATTCATAAATTCCAAATATCTTTTCTTTTTAACAAATAAATATATTAAAAAGCGGATTGGGGCATCGTGTTTAGCATAAAAATTACTGTAAAATCATGTGTCACAACCCTACCTTTACATTTGAAAAAAGTAAGCTCATTCCAATATGGTGGATCCAAGATGGCGGCCAGAAATATAAACCTAGTCAAAATGAAGTACAAGTCAGTCAACTATGATCAGTGGTGGTCCGGAGTTGATATATCAAGAAATTTAGAAAAAAGTAGGGGGGGGGGGGTAATTAAAAACTCACCCTGTTATATAATGTATAATGTTCTATAATGTATAAATTTCTATTGAAATGCAAGTAAATAATGTAAAATATTATAAGATGTTCAGCTGAACAGAACTTTTATATAAGTGTAAGAAGATTTGAAAATGATCTGAAACAAAAGATCGAAACCGGTCATCTAGAACAAAGAACAGGAATAGGAATTGACGTTTTTTAAAAGGTACGTACCTAAATTATATTATAATTTGTTTACTTGAAAAAACATAAAGCATTCTAACGTATAAATTAATCAGCCAACTTTTGAAATTATATATTGTGATCAATTTGCTTTTGTAGTAAAACTATTTTGTAAATGTTGCAATATACTATACTATCAATATACAGTTTAACAGTTATGGAATTTCAATATTTTATGCAAAACAAAAAAGTCTTATATGATTATATAACAATTGTCCTTAGATTTTTTTACAAGTGCATCAAATTAAAACATTTGTCAAGATTTTTTACTCGCATATTAGGCTAGTGGTTTATAATTTCAGTACAGTACCTCAAATCTCACCTTTGAATACAGTATTGTAGATAAATCCTTTCTGAAGAATACAATATATAACACTATGTAGGCCTACTCATAGCATTTTTAGCATAGCAACTGATATTTATTTCATAATATTTACCAAACCCTCGAAAAAGCTCAAAGTCAGGTGCCAAACGGTAGTAGAAACTCTGCATGATACACTTGTGGTTAACAATTTACAGCAGAATGCAGAACTAATTAGGCGTTAGGGTTCAAAGCGAATATTTTACAGTAGGCAGGAAGGGAATATAAAATCTCCCTTACTTGCAACTGCAAACGTAGCGTCCCAGTTTGTAAAAAAACAGGGAGAATGAGGCGGGTTTGAAGGGAAACCATATTTCAGGCAACAGCTCTACTTCTTTTCGCCACAAAATTATCGTACGCATCCAATTCATATCGTATCAACGTCTTTAAAACTGTATTAAGTCAGGGAACCAGTCTAGTTCTTGACAGCATAAAATAATCGTATAGCCTACGTACTTAATATATGGTTTCTTACGCATCATATTGCAAAAGACAATCTATGTATCTTATTTGTACATTATTATGTAGCTTGTTCTAAATCTATACACAGTTGTATTATGTAGCTTTGCCTTTGGTTCATTTGTGATGCGTCACCAGACACCGTAAGCCATAACAGCTAGTCAGCTAGAAGCGATACGTTGTCTAGGCCTACTCAACTCTAGGTAGGTTAGGTAATGAACAACAATACATTCCTGTAAATTATAATAAATCCCCATAGTTTAGTAGATGTTATATAGTAAAGAAGACTTACCTCTAATAAGTACTTTGTCAGCTAAATCGAAATTGGAAATAACATCAACAATCACTTTGATTCACTATCGATCACTAATCGATCAAACAACAACACAAGCTTGTCAAGCAGACGATGGAAAGGGCAGGCAGGACGCTACGAAAGACTACGCCCGCGCCTCACGGGCATAGGCGGAATTATTATACTCAATGTACTCTCACTCTCAGGATTACCACCTGTTACACTACTCTACAAAATAATTAACGTAGGACGTATGATTGGTGATATATATTTTCTAGAGTATTAGTTTTTCATACCGTATTTTAAATGTCATAATCATTTTTCCTGTTGAGCTTTGGCATTACAATAAAGTGTCTTATTTTAAATGTTTCGTTATTTTTCTTTTTGTCCTTCCAGGGGGGGGCCACGGCCCCCCCTTGCCCCTATGTGGCGGCGCCCTTGTTTCAGTACAGCACATAACACACAAACATATTTTAAAGCCTCTACCCAGATAAGAGTACAAATTTTAGCAAGAACCTTTTAAATCAAATTTTGTACTTTAAAAGTAATATTTAAATAAGTTGTATTATATATCACTGTACTCAGGACTTTCTAAAGATTAAAAGTATATAATTTGTTTTGTATTATTATATTATGACACATAACAATTACATAAAAAACTACTGAAAGATGGTTTCAAGACTTCGGATCGTCCGGACAGAACACACGAACGTAATCTCGACGCGCTACGACTTTTTAACAATCAAAATCAAAATCGGGGTTCCGTACCCAAAAAACATATAAAACGTTACCCCACACTGTATTTTCAAAAATTTGATCCAAAAATGTGCCCCCGACGATCTACGACTTTTTAACTGTAAAAATAGGTTTTCCCAGACCCCAAAACATATAAAACGATACAACACACTGTATTTTAATCATTTTTATCCACAAACGCGACCCCAACACACTACGACTTTTTGTCGTAATCGGTCAAAATCGGGTTTCCCGTACCCAAAAACATATAAAACGATACTCCACACTGAATTTTCAAAATTTTAATCCGGAAACGTGATCTCGACGAGCTACGACTTTTTAACTGTCAAAATCGGTTTCCCGTTCCCAAATTAAACGTTACCCCACACAGATTTTTCAAAATTTTGACCCAGTATTTTCAAAATACTTTTTCAAAAACGTGACCACGACGCGCTACGACTGTTTTAAAAGCTCAAAAGCTTTTGAACTCTCCGCAATAAAATTTAGAAGATTTTGTTACCACTAAAACCAAGATTTTGGTTTTCTACGACGTCTGCAAGTGCTTCTATTGTGTTTATCGCACAAAATTATCGCATGATTTGAATACTTCGGCATACTAATGCTAGCTAAGAAGACACAAAACAAATGTTGGAATGCCCTAGAATTCATCTGATCCGATAGATAACGCTCGTTTTCGCACTCTAAATAAATAAAGTAAATATCGTTTTAGAATTACTTTGATTACACCACTGCATAATGGGAACAATTTTATTAGTCATGGTTTACCATTTGCAAACAATACAATTTAACTCAAAGTTCAATATTTTTTATAATGTAATGTTAAAAAGCTGTTGCAAATACTTTATTTTATACAAAAAACACACTTAAATTATTTTTAAAATCGCTAACGCAACCACTGTATATTGTGCAAGTGCAAGTTCAGCTCGCTACACTATAAACAGGGTGTCTACCAAAAGTGATTTTTGAAATTCCTGGTTATTTCCAGGTTTCTCAATGATTTTCCTGGTTATTCTTATATGCTTATTACACGCCATTCGGTGCTCAACTAATATTAAATATTAATATATTTAATATTAAGGTGCTCAACTGAGAGCAAGTAAAATAAGTACTTTCATTTCATCAAATTTCAACAAAATTACAAATTCATCAACCAAAACTTGTTTCATGTAAGTTAGAAAAGACAAAGATCATAAGGTTTGGATTCACAAATATGATACTATTAAAATATATTATTTTAAAGATAAGTGAACAATTTTATAAGACATACCTACATACACTTCTTGAAGACTCTTGCACTTTATTTCAGACTGATAATTCTAACTTTTTTCGTTTTCTTAAACAAGTTTGTACTGACCTTCATTACTTGAGGGTTGTTAAATAGACTAGGGGTTACTATTAAATTTATCAAAAATCTTTTAACCTAACACCAAAATGGTGATTGCTTCCTAATTCATATAACTGTTGAAATTAAGTCACCAATACACTTTATATCTAATAATTTTTACAAAAGTAAAAGTTTAAAAAATAACAAATACTGTGTATTGGTGATTAAATTTCAACAGTTATAAAAATATAAAATTTTTAAAAACAAGCTACAAAATTTTAATCAAGTATGGGAATTTGTGGAGTAAATATGAAAACAAATTTGTAAATTACCAAGCCTTTGTAAAAATCAAAATAAAAGCATCAAATATAATAAAATAACACAAATAAAGAGTCATTCACAAACCTTAACACATTTTTAATAAAAATATAAAATTTGTTGGCTAAACACTATTTGAGTAAGCCAAAAATATCTAGGCTGCATACGATTATTTTTATAATTGGATAAAAAGAAAGCTGTTAAGTCTATGTCTATGAATATTGAATCATTTCGACATGCTGCTGGACCAATGACATGGTAATTTCTAAAGTGGCAATGTCCTTCAATAAATAAATAAACCTTAAAAAGTTAGATAGCATTCAGAATTAGACACAAAGGATCGAAACAGATGCCCGAATACAACTTGTATTCATTTTATGAACTAATATTGTTCAAATATTATTTAAAATACAATGACAAATGTTCGCAAAAGAATATGACGTCCGAATGTATTCAGCGCTAATTTTATAAAACGTCGGCATTAAAACGCAATTTAATATTCAACAGCGTATTGTCCGCGAATAATCGATGCCCGAATACAATTTGTAAAATTGTATGAACTACCATTGTTAAAATATTACTAAAAATAAAATGACAAAATGTCCACAAAATAATACGACGTCCGAATATTATTAGCGGTAATTTTTAAAACGTCGGCATTAAAACGCAATTTTTATTCAACAGCGTATGTCCGCGAAAAATCAATGCCGGAATACAATTTATGAAAATTGTATGAACTACCATTCTTGAAATATTATTTTAAATACAATGACAAAATTTCCGCAAAAAAATACGACGTCCGAATATTATTAGCGGTAATTTTTTAAAACGTCGGCATTATAACGCAATTTTTATTCAACAGCGTATGTCCGCGAAAATTCAATGCCCGAATACAATTTATGAAAATTGTATGAACTACCATTGTTGAAATATTATTTAAAGTACCAATGACAAAATGTCCGAAAAAGAATACGACGTCCGAATATTATTAACGCTATTTTTTTAAAACGTCAGCATTAAAACGCAATTTAATATACAACAGCGTATGTCCGCGAAAAAATCGATGCCTGAATACAATTTATGAAAATTTTATGAACTACCATTGTTGAAATATTATTTAAAATACAATGGCAAATGTCCGCAAAAGAATACGACGTCCGAATATTATTAGCGCTAATTTTATAAAACGCAATACACAACAGCGTACATTCGCGAAAAACATTTGTTCTTGTTTCTATAAAATACCGGCGTTAAAACTTACTTTAAATTACAACGGCTAAGGTCCGCGAAAAGGTTATTAGGATTCCTACAAAAAACATAAATCGCGGGTAACGTAAATCCCGAAATTGTCCAAAATGTTTTTCCCGAACTAAAAACAAATAGAATTATTATACTTTTGTTACCGATCTATACAATTTGTAACTTTTTTCGAAGTAGACACCCTAATTCTATAAATAGACACGATAAGAAACGAACCCATAAGTGGTTGACCTTGAGCCTACTTTACCTTTCTGTGTAACAAATAACCAAGCACACGCATGAATACAAATAAAACAACAAGCGTTTACTTAACAAACGAAACAATTGCCTAAACATTTTACAAGCGAAAATATCCACACACATCAAAGTAAGAGAGTTTTACATTCTTTCCTACTGATATTTTATTGTTAAATGATTAATTGGGGTTAAGTTTATTAAATAAAGAGAATGTGATTGCAAATACTGGAGATTACATTCAAAATACGGAGACCTGGCTAGTCTGACAATGATATGAACTGAACTGAATATCTCTCGGTATCAGTATTGAGTTTCGGGGGCTATAGATTCTTGTTACCGATATCAAATACAAAGTATCGGTGGTATCGTGAATCGACCCATCCCTAATTTAAATTTTACAATGTTTAAAATATATTATGCACGTAAATTTATATGGTTTAATAATTCAGTACACATCGAATGTTTTGTTTGTGTTTGGAATCGAGGTACTGTAATTGGAATATACTTTTGCGATCGATTTTCGCTACCGATTACCGCACTACGAATCAATGGAATCGATTTTAGGGAATTGGTATCGACACATTCTTACAACAAACCCTTGTTCTCCCAATGTTACGGCATGTTCATATGCAACTTTCACATTTTCTACGAAACAGCGCTTGCTCATGCCGAACACAAGTGAAGGAATAAAATTCCCGGTTACACATCAAAATCACGGCTTTCTCCCGGAATTTTCAAGGTCAAATCATATTCCCGGCTATTTCCCGGATTTCCCGGTTGGTAGACACCCTGTATAAAACAGTAAGACATGATTGTGTTGCTAGGCAACCAGCTGGTTCATTGTTGCAAATTTTCATTTTTGTGTTTATCTCGTTTCCTAGTAATTGCTTTGTTACCGGCATTAGTATGTTAACCAGCGTTTGTTGTAATTTTGAATACTAAATTTATATTAGTTTTGTTTCATTGTGGTTTATGTTTACTTGAAATATTTTTGTTTAGTTGTTTCTTTGAAAAGATTAGCTATGGTGAAGCCTGCTCTTTGTTTCACTCTTTTAATGTTGTAAATATGGAGTTTACTAACATTGAAAAAGTGGACAAGTTGGAAGGTTACTTTCTATGTGGACGGAACACTTCCTTGGCAGCAAACCGCTAAGCTGAAAGATACCCGGATAGGGCAGCACCTAACCGTAAGATGTTCACAAGACTGGTTGGAAATCTAAAGATTGAAGATATTTGTTAA